>JADRCH010000151.1:4092315-4151325 GCA_019843965.1 Rhynchomys soricoides
ATCCATCTATCCATCCTAATCCATCTATCTATCCTAATCCATCTATCCATCCTAATCTATCTACCTATCCTAATCTATCCATCCTGACTACATTTATGTCATTTTTCTGTGTGCAACCCATTGTGTTTAATCAGGGCTGCCACCATGACCGTGGGTGAAGGGCTACTTGTTTGAGTGGGGGCAATGATTTTGGTTTTGTTCTTATATTGTCAACGATGGCTGTCAAACCTATGAGTTTGTCTTACTAAGCAGTTGTTCTACTATTGAGATATGCTTTCCAGTAAACCCAAACAACTATCAAAACAGTTATAAAGCTAAGGCAAAGGTAATTCTAAAGCCAAAAATTCAAAGTTTAAGGTTCTCACAGTAAAAACTGTCTATCCTCTTCATGATTAAAATTTTATTCTTGTATTTATGCAAAAAATAGTTATCAAGCACCTATCCCATGCCTGACAGGAGAGTTGTTTATTGATTTTCTGTGTCTTAGAAAGATAGACAGTCTTGACATAGGTTGTGTGTGTATGCATGTGTGTGAATGTGTATATATTACATACAGTGTAGAAGAACTGACTCCCACATGCTGACCTCTGACCTCCAACATATTATATAATTATATATATATTTATATATAATAGAAATTTATATATAATATATAATATAAAAATATCATATATAATATAGATAATATAAATATATAATATATAATAGAAATTTATATATAATAGAAAATTTCTTAAACTCAAACAGTAGAGGAAATTATTTCAAGAAATGCTTAGGGATTGTGATGAAATACTCAAATGAAGCTAGCAAACACTAAGTCCTACGTACTACACAGAACTAACACCAAGTCTCACTTCTCTGTGACCACCTATGAAGTGCACCCTGGCCCTTGGAAACCACCATCAAACTCTGCCTGTATGAGTCTGACTATTTTTATTTCTGACGTGAGAGGCATCAGGTAGTATTTGCCTTTCCATCTCTGACTTATTACACTTAGCACACCCTTCTGGGTGCATGTGGTCTAGCAAATGTCTAAATGTAATTCTATGATTTCTCTCTGCCTCAAATCCATCAAAGTTGTCCATAGAATTGCAGTGAGTAGCTTCTAATCTCCTGATATTCGTGACAGTTTTACTTCTGGTGAATAACAAATGTGCGGGGAGTGTGTATGTGTGTGAGTGTGTGAATGTGCATGTGTGGTGTGTGTATACATGGGCACGTGTGAATGGTGTGTGTATATGCACATATGCATGTGTGTATCTGTGTGGGTGTGTGTATGTGTGTACATGTGTGTACATATACATGTGTGTGTACGTAAAATGGAGGCAAGAAGTCAACTCCAGTGTCATTCCCCAAGAGCTCTTCAGTTTACTCCTTGTTTTTGAGCAGGGCCTCTCACTAAGATCTGAGGCCTACTTATAGGTAGATTGTCAGGTGACTGAACTCTGCACACTGCCTGTCTCTGCCTTCCTGTTGCTATGATTACAAATGGGCTTCGCCACACCCAATTCTTTAAATGGATGTCAAGGATCGAACTCAGGTCTTCATGGCTTGTGGGGTAAGCATTTTACCAACTGAGCCATTTTCAGCTCCTTAAATGTTCTGAAAAGCATGTGGAATGGTGAACTTTTTTCAGAAAGATTTCAACTTATGTCACCCAGATCCATCAGAGGAATCACTCATACGGTCTACAGCATCCTTAGCCATGCCAAGTGCATGAGTTGAGATGACTCCTTGAGCCACAGGATGGATGCTGTGTTAGGAAGCATGAGAACAAGGCTGATGTCTCCGTGTACCTCCACCATAGTCCTGGAATGCCCCAGCACATTGTCAAGGAGCAATGGAAAGACCTACAAGGAAATAAATCTCTTTTGAGAGGAATATCTCAACAACAGGCATGAAGTATTCAGTAGATCATGTTGTGAGCCGATGTGCGCCATGGCTCCACTTATAGAACACAGATTATATTTAGTAGAACTCTTAAGGGTCTTGGGATATTTTTGAAATGGCAAACAAGTGCCGACTTCACAGTAAAGCCACAGCTGCGTGATCCCTACTGAAAGACTCTGTCCTTTGAAACTCTGAAGGCTGGCACTGACTTCTCCCCAGTTGCTATGAAAATCTTGAATGGCATCTTCCTCAGCTGTGAGGCTGGCTCATCCGTGTTAAGAACTGTCCTCAGCATGGCCTCTGCTACCAATGACCTCAGATGCTATAGAGTTGGTTTGTCCCACTTACCCTTTAACACTTCCTGCGTCAGGGTCATGCTTGTGATATAGTTTGAGTGTTCATCTTCCCCAGATTTTATTTAAAGTGGAGACATGTGGCAGTTTTCTTTTGCTGGGCTGCCGAGAGGTTATGTTAGTAACTGACATAATTGCAATATTGTCACATCTCAGGGTGCAGTGAGGTGGGAAGGAGGGGAAGCAGCATCAACAGTTGGTTGCTAGAGCAGGCAGAACACAGAGCACTCGTTGGATGAGCCTGTCCTCTCGTGTTGGGCATGGGTGTCCTCAGATAATGACGATAGTAATAATACCGTAGAAGATAATTAAAAAATAAAAGATTGAGTCTTGTGGGTTACAAGAATGGGGCACACTGAGCATTAGTTGCTTGAGGAATGATGGCAAGACACTTGCTTCGTGCAGGGTTGCTTCAGACCTACATCTCCAGGAAAAATAACATCTAAACAGCGGACTGACATACTCATAACAAAACAAACTATACCAAAAATATTCTTCTTTTTCTTTTAGCCTTCTGCACTAGCTATAGATTTTCCTTCTTTGTAGTGACCACGAGTCTGGTATAAAAATTCCAGTAGCAGTCTATTTAAACCCAATAAACCCAGTCATATACAAAACTCCTATATTTTTCTCCCTCATGTATCTTTAATGTCAGTGACAGAATTTACTTCTTTTAATACTGTGTGCCCATTAATAAAATTTTATTACTGTAATTATTCCTAATGCCTTGTCTTTGAACTTTGCTGCTAAGTGATTTATGCTGAGACATCTGTGTGGCCAGTTTATTCTTTTCTGTATTTGTCCGTGTATTTAATATCTTTACTGGTTGGATTAATCAGATAATATTTACGTTTGTGATCCTGTTTGATGCTTTTTTATTGTAACTTCAACTCCCCTTAGGACCTCTGATAATGTCAGGCAAATTGACGACAAATTCTTTTGTTTCTGTGTCTGGGAATCTCTTTCCCTCTCGTTCGCCTTAACTGTTCCTTTCATTTGTGAGATTAGATAACTACATCATTTCCCTTTCCTGCCTACTCCCCTTTGCTCTCTTTCAGTCATGGTCTCCTTTTCCACTAATTATTATTATATGTATAAATGTACATGTGTTGCAGGAAATATTAAAAAATAGCAACATCCCGTGCTATACACAGCTACTCTCTGCCCTCGACAGTCTCGCCGCCTCTACTAGCCCCAGTCGGCGGTCTTCCCAACTCCGGTTCGCCTGCCTCAGATCTGCTTGTACTTCTCAACCATCTACCTCCTGTGGCTAGTTGTCACAAATCCCCTTAAGCCAGTAATTCAAAACTCTAGAAGCTTATAATTAATCAGTCAGATTTATGTATCAATAAATTCTCAATTCACAAGATGCCCACACAATAATTTCAGAGCCAATTGATAATGATACAGCTGTCCACCAAGATTAGACAAGATATCCCAATCATTCTATTCTTTTATGATATCCATAGGTACCTGTGGCTATTTAAAGCCACGCGGAATCTGGATCGTCTTTCTCTTGCTCCATCTTCCTCCCTCCCTCTCTACCTGTCCCCTGTCTCTGTCTCTGAAACTCTTAGCTCCACCTCCCTTTTCCCTGTCCAATCACAGGCTTCTGGTTGTATTAATATTTAAATTAATTGGGCAGGGACAATTCTGCTACATACATGTACATACTTAGATACTCCTAAATATAGCCTTCTCGGTCTGTATAATCTTACTGGCGTGTACATTTTCAGAGTTGGCTCTTTGGTATTGAGTGACCAATTGGTGTTCTCCTCCCTGTGGAAGACTCGACCTCCAACTCTTGATATTCTTGAGTTGTCTGTAGTTCTCCACATAGGGTAGAGGGCTCCTGCCCCATGCCTTCTGTCGGCACTAGCTTCTCTGCTGTCCTTGCTCAGCTCCTGCTTACACAGTTGTGCTGCAAAGACAGTTTTGCTCTCCCTTTCTCTTTCTCTTTGACTACATTATAGTTCAGTGTAGATTTTTGTCATGCTTCCTCTTTGGAATCCCTTTGAGCATCCTAAATCTGTCCATTTTCCTTTTTGGACTTAGGAATTCTTTAGGACTCTTTAAGCAGTTCGGTTTCTTGGATATTTCTCTTCCTTTTGTGAAATTCTGTAGTGTATATGTTGGCTCATTGGTGGAGTCCCATAAGACCCATGAGCTTTCTGTGTTCTTACTTCTCCCTTTTGTCCCCTTGGGTGGATGACATCACCATCGTCTGCTTATAACGTGGTAGCTCCAGAACATGGAGATGTTTTTATCATTTGACATTTTTAAAGGCCTTTTCTCTTGGTTGAGATCTTCCCCGCTGGTTTTCTCTGTGTCCTTGTTGCACATGGACTGCTCTGGGCTGTCAGTCATGGCCAAGACAGCCATTCTTTGAAGTCAGTTGTGAGAACTTTGTTCCTTCCATGGTGCTGTGTTTTCCCAACTCTTTATAAAACCTTATATTATCTAGGCAATACATTTGCTAATCTGCAGTCTGGCTTAGAAAGAGAAAGACCTTCAGAAGAGTAGCCAGATGTTTTGCAAAGGTCTGTAAGGGAGTGAATACATGAGAAACAGAGTTCTCATGATATACATACATATATGTATGCATACATGTGAACATATAGATATGACTACCTATGTCTATATATGCATATATGTTTATATGTTTATATATAAATTATATATTTATATAATAATATATATATAATATATATGAAACATATATATATATATATATGTTTCATAGGATTCAAGGCTTGGACCTTCTGTTCCACTATTTTGCTGATGTCAGCCTCCTATGACCTATTAACGTCTTCCAACTAGGAGTTTGAAAATCTTATCTGGACCCATCGATTGGGATTGCTATAAAGGGCTTTAGAGCTTCACTCTTAATAATTATATGAATAAGTAAATATAACTTACCTCAGTGAAATGAGTGATAATATTTAGGAAGAGGTACAGTTGTGTGTTGTCTGAGAGGCCAAAGAAGGGCTATGAGATGTCAAAAATCCTGATAGCTTTCTGAGATCTTCTTTCCCTCTCTAATGTAGATATAACCACTTTATTATTTATTATTATTATTATTATTATTATTATTATTATTATTATTGATAGCTTCTGGGAGAGGAAAATTTAAAACAAATAAAAGTAAATAAAATTATAATTGCAATAATTAGGAACTTAGAATTATAATAAGCAAGACATTGCCAAACATGCTATATTCACAGGAAACCCAACTTTTATGATTGCTTCAGTTCTCACTTGTGTGATTTTGCACAGAAACACTTACTACATTTTAAAGTCTCTGTCTGGCACTGTTGTTTTGAATCACAGAGGTCCCGGTTTCAAAACTTGGCCTCAGGAATCTCAAAAATAGTCACCAGCCTGAGACTCACACATCAAGGTCACGTGCAGGGTCATAACTTTTCTTTCTACTCTGGTTTTTACACTTTTTTTCTTCCTTAGTACATATTCAATCTTAAATCATATTAATCTTAAATTAATAACCTCTGAGCTGTTCTTTATTACCCCTCTGAAGACCTCTTCCTACAGAAGACCTCTATGTTAAATTGGATTTTCTCTGTCCTCTCGGGCAGAGACTGCACCATAGCAGTCACTGCAGAGGAGCCTTCATTTTTCCTTGATGAAGTCTCACCACAGTCCTTCAAATTAAATGATAACAAGGATGTTAAAGGGACCCTGAATGTTTATGATCGTATACTTATTTGCTGAAGACGAAATAATGAACATGAAAGCAAGGTAAATTTGAAATTTGATATGAACCATGGGACCACCATGAACTTGAAAGTCATAGGAAGAGGTCAGTTGCTTTATTTTTGTAGCTTTTAAGTTTGAGTAATTGAAGACCATGCAAAGACGCTCAGGGTACATTGCCACTCATGACAGTCTCTGCAAACAATATCCTTTCTAATGGCTTTAAGTCTGAATCCTGTCGATGGCTCCCTAGAACATCATACTGAGGTTGGAATTTCCATCATCCCCCTTATGGCACAGTGCCAAATTAGACCTTGGAATGTACATCCTCCAATAAAATAGTCTTGAAATACATTTGCTTTGGCCTCTGTAATTGGCATCTCTATTGATACTACTGAAGTTTCTGTAACGGCACACATTGCTTCTCACCGTGATTCAGCGACGTAACAGTGGTGACCTTTCTCACGGTGGATTCTGCAGTAATTTCCAATTTGTATTTCGTAAATGTGTTTTCACAACATTTCAATATTTTACTGAAACCAAAGGGTATAGTGATCATAAAGTCCTCAGATAATGTTCTAAACTCGGTGACAAGAAGAGTTTTCTTGTTGAGGTTGCTGTTTACAACCAAGTCTGAAGAATATAAAACAAAAGCTAACAATGCCTTAGCTATTTTCTCAAGGGCATTTTGTACATATGATTATATTTGGATCCTAACTCTTTTGGCTTAGATTTTTTCTATTATTTACCTTCCCCAAATAGGACATGCTACTGCAATAGTACATTTTGTCAGTATTTATATTTTGCACAAACGTTTTTCTATTATATGCTGTCTCATTTGACTGTGTCTTTTTGCTAAAGGTATACAGTTCCTGACATCAAGCACACAGGTTCCTGAATGACTTTCTGTACAGTTAGTTGATCTGTATCTCCTTGCCAAAACCTAAATCATGCATCTTGGGTTTGAACCCCACACTCCACTGTTTATCATAGTGTATGGTGTCTTCATTGACCCATTGGCTACCATAGCTATGACATTATTTCAATTTATTAGCAATAGTCTTAATGAGCATTTTTAAAATTTGTTTGGTGGTAAGCTACAATCACTACAAACATGTGTTCCATTTCTGTCTTGGCTTGTATTTAGAAGTCCAAGTACTCGATATTTAACAAGTTCAGAATCACTACAGATAACAAGCAGATCTAGATATAACAGACTTTTCATCACTTTTAGGGCTTTATGTGCACTAACTTTCTACAAACTCCACATTAGTACAGGCTTTGGCACAAAGAAAAATTCATCCTGGCTCAGCAGACAGGTATTTGTATAACAAATCCTTCAGTGTTTGGGGAGGTTCTTTGTTTTCTTGAAGCCCTGCTATGGCAGTCTTCATGTAAGGTGACATCAGGTTCACCCAAGTTTCACACATGGTATGACTGCGATTGCATTCTGTGTTTACCAGGATCTATAGAGCTACTCGTTATTGACTTTTCATTGTGGTTTGAATCTGGAATGCCCTCCATATGCTGGTGTATTTGAACACCTGGTCCACAGCTGGTGGTTCTGTTTGAGAAGGTCTTATGGCCTGGTTGGCAAAGACGAGTCAACAGTTGTCATGAGTTGTGGTCTGCTCTTTTGTGGTCCTGCTCTCTTTTTCCTGGTCTGGAGAGACACAACAGCCACAGAGTCCAGCACTATAGACTCCCTATACAATGCCATCCTCGCTGTTATGGACTCAAACCACAGCCCAGACATGTTTCTCCTTTCTCAAGTTGATGGTGCCAGGTACTTAGAGTGAGGACAACAGGGACTGATACTGAACATTGGTACTGGGAGGTAAGACTCCTACGGTGATAAACCTGACCCTGTAGCTCTTAGGGATTTCTGGAAGGATTGTGGAAGAATTTGAAGCTGAAGACTAGAGGAGTCCAAGAATGTTGTAAAAGAGCTTAATGAGCCAATCTGGTGGAACTTGGAAGACCAGAACACAGATGGAAACATGGACAGTAAATTCTTAGCAACAAAACTGGCTACATTTTGCCCTGAGATTTTGCCCTAAAAATCTGAGTAAGCTTGAATTCCAAAAGTAACAGTCTAATTATTTTGACAAAGAAGATTCCAAGACAGGGAGGAATTCAGGAAATGATCAGCCAGGACTGTTGTGCAAATGAAACAGAAGTAGAGAGTAAAATGTAAAACAAAATCGCTCAGTTTGGCAAGGTATAAAGCATGAACAAATTAAAGCTGGGAACAGAGTCACAGAGATGAGCATCAGTAGAGCAAAACTGAGTGCCTTGCCCTAGGCAGTAGGAAGGTACACACCCTACCCCCCAACACCCACTCCCTACCTCCCCATCAAAAGTCCCTATGAAAACAAATTTGAGAGATATACTTTTCAAAGACTGGGTCTGAAAACCTAGTTTCATGGGGCTGTCTTTCTGTCTCCAGAGATATTTCTTCTGTTCAGCTGCGCAGGCTACTGAAACCTTTTTTTTAAACAGGGCTTGGATAGGTCTCAAATTTGTTTTCATCCACATCACTGGCTTGCCAGCATGCAGAATACAAGAATGACATTTTTCTAAAGACTTGTACCAAAGGTTCCGGGGGGAAAGCCTATGAGACTAGGCAGTGTGTGACAAGGCCAGACTCCTGCCAGAATGCCCCGAGAGGCCAGCTTGTATAGCTTAAAGAGTGGAACCCAAACTGCAATGGAAACATGAAGTCACCAGGAATATGAGGCATCTGCCATACAGGCAAGAAGTCTGCATGAGAGAGAGCCCATGCATGCTGAAGATGACAAAGTCATAGAAGCCTGCTGAAGCCAAGAGAATGTCCTGGATTCCAGACAGGCTGTGTTTGGGGCTTGCTTTGGTTGGATCTTCCCTTGCTATGTCTCAATTTATCTCCTGTGAAATGGGCATGTTCTCCCTGTGCCTATTATGTGATGTGTTTTCTGATTTTACAGGTGCTTACAGTTAAAAAATTGCTTTACGTCTCAGAAGAAATTTAGGACCTTTGTACAGCATTAGGATTGTCAGAACCATGAGGACTCTTGAATTTGGACTGATGCACGTTGAATTATGAGGTGGCCATGAGCCTCTGGTGATGGAGGAGAGTATCATGGCTTGAATCTGAAACGTTCCCATGTGCTATTATGGTCTGCTGCTCTTTGGGGTGTCTGTGGTGCCGGACTGGCGGAGGTGTGTCACTGGCAGGAGGCCTCAGAGTTACAGTCTCTCCATGCTTCTGCTCCTTCTCTCTGCTTCTGACCCTCCGCAATACACAAAGCTTCTGCTATACCGTCTGTCCCTCCACCAGCTCCACCTCACTGTCTACACTGTGATAGACACAGTGAAACCAGGAGCCAAAATCTCCCGAAGTCATCTCCCTATGTTGTCATGGCAACAAGAAAGGAAGCTAATTAACAGGCCATTCAGTTTTTCCACAATTTCACTCAATGGTTTCAGGAATTTAGCTTTAATTTCTTTTTAATTATAATGCTACCTATTTTCTGACAGTAATCACTTAATTTTTTTATATATCTGTACCTTTTTATTTTATTACTTCACTTCAAATACGTCTAGGTAATAAGTTGCTAGATTGTGTGAGAAATTAATTTTGTGTTAAAATTGAAGATTTTTTTTTATAGCTATAATTTAACTTATAGATTTTCCCATGTTCATCTCTAACAGTATTTGCAGGACTTCAAAGATTATTGATTGCATGTGGATACTGATTATTGCATAGTACTTGTAAAAGTTATGTGTATGTCATGTGTATGCACGTGGAGGCATTGGACACCTGCAGCTAGCGTTACAGGCAATTGTGAGCTGCCCAACATGTATGCTGAGAACTAAGCCCAGGTCCTCTGCAAGAGCAGTAAGCACTCATAACAACCGAGCCATCTCTCCAACCCCTGCAAACAGTTTATAGTGGAGTGAAATAGCTGTGTATCCAAATCAAGACCTCACCGATATTACCAGGTAGAGTAAAGAAATACCAGATGGAGTAAGCCAAAATATGAAACATCAGATTTAAACATGGGCTAATACTAAATAGAGGTTCAGATTTTCTATAAATAGCCAATGGGTAGATCACCTGCCAAAATAGCTTCTTATGTAGGGGCAGTGTGTATTTTAAATATAGTACATTGGTCTTCTATGTGATTATAATCTTGTCAAATTGATTGTTGGCGCCAGCCGTCAGACATAGTGTGTACACATGTGTCAGCCATTGAACTTGATTCCCGTCAGTGATCATAACATTGCTACGTGGTATTCATCCTTCTAGTGTAGCATTCTACAACTATCAGAAAATTATACTTAGTCTAACCTTAAAGCCAATAATTACAGTAAAAAGGTTGAGACTGCCACACAGTAATGAAGACATTTGTGTAGAATAAGCTGATGTGATGCTCTTTCTGGGGGGACCAACCTGAATACCCGAACATAACAGCCCTTCTGATTTGTATTGGAAACCTAATTTAAAGCTGGGGTTGTATCTTAACCAGTGAATCCTTGACTCTGAACAAAACAGATCGAAACTCAGATGGACGATGCATTATTATGTATATTTACTATATGCTCATAAAAATGGAGAATAAAAGTGGGAAAAATTGATTTTCACAGAGAGTAAAAGACATGAATGGTGCTGACATCACTCAGGGTCAAGCTCACACCACACATCTGGCTGATCTCTGGGTCCTATAATCATCAGCCTTCTAATTGCTGAGAAAGAGACCTGAAAAGACAGAAAGATACATACAATACACATCATACTTATACCATGTATGCAAATAATACACACACATATATCACATATAATTTTATTGCTTATAACTAAGATGCATTGCTGGTCACAAATCTTTTTTCAACAGATAAAGAGGAGCCTATTTTTTTCTGACTTTTCTCAAAATACTTGAGTATCGTTGATACTTTTGATGTTGTTTCCTTTGGTTGTTTAATGGGCTTTGTTCTTGTTGTTTTGAGACAGTCTTAATTTGTAGCACTGGCTGGCCTTGAACTCGTTATCATCAGTATTCCAAGTACTGGGTGGTGGGCGTATTCTACCACACCTAACTAGAGCACTGACTCTTAATTATTAGGATATAAAACCACTTGAGAATTGCAAAGTGTTGAGTGATCCAGTCAAAGACATTTGCCTTAAATGTGTTCTCTGTTAATATGGTAGGCCAGGTGTGGGTTAAGGCTCAGGGACAAGGTGCACACAAAGGAACCAGACTATAACGGCTTCTCCCCTGAAGGCTCGCATAACTGCAGCTTTCCTGGCCAACTTCACTGGTGTCTGGGGACAGAGCTGAGCTCTTGGGCTGGAGGTGGAAGCCCAGTGGTAGAGAAGACATTTCCTACAAGAAAAGAGCTGGACTTACTAACATAGGCAGGGACAGGCAGAAAACTCAGAGGCCAATCTGTGATCAGATTGCAAGAAGTTCATGGATGGCAAGATCCTGACCCATTTCTACTGTGGACTAATTTACGCAGAGTCGTCTTTATTAGATGAGACCAAGGACGCTCCTATTAGCATAGAAAAGTTGGACCTAGGGTACATGAACTAAAACATCCCAGATGCCTTTTTTGAGAATCACATCCCCAACTCTGAATGCTTTGCAAGTCTGCAAACTGAATCTTATATTCAGCAATGAACTAACTAACAAAATATGAAATGTAAAGCCTCGAGCTACATGTAACCCCCTTGGAGACTGAGAGCCAACTAGAACAGCTCCTGTTAGCAGCCAGAAATGATCTCAACTTCAGCAGCGTTCTCCAAACACCTGGTTTATGCGAAGCTTGTAAAATGAGCTGACAGCAACACCATGTCTGGAAGGTTGTTGTTTAAAACCTACTCCTCGATTTATTCAATGATTTCCCAATAAATCAACAGCCTTCCCCAGGCAGGAGAGGAATTCTGTTAAGTACCAGGTCGATTGGCTAAGCATCACTATTTTGTTGTTCTCTGTAAAACATTACAGTGGGTAAAATCATATCTTTATGGTTACGTAGTTTAAAAAACACTGGAGGAGTCACTCTGATTTACTAACCTAATTTACACTCGTGTGAACTGCAGCATTCGGCAACATTCATCTTCTCTGTTAGTCATCTCTAAACACCACAGCTAGAGCTTCCTGTAAAACCATTTTTTCTTTAATCTTAAAGGGGATCCAGAAACTGCACAGATAAGTTTTTTTGTTCTGAATCTGGAGAGTTGTGAGCTGATCACATAGTATCTCAAGGGTGCTGCCCAGAACCCTGTCCCTGTTTCCCCGGCTAATGAGAGAAGGTCTCTTCAACAGCATGGCCTAACAGCTTGTGTGGAGTTTTAATTTCAAACCTGAGGTCATCCTCTGTTGGCCTCCCTGTAGAAAGTGAGAGTTGGGAGGTCACTGTGAATAAGCAGCAGATATAATGACATTTATCTTGCTCTTTTAGACCTTTCCCGAGAGGAATGGATACTTACCATACAGACATGAAATTGTAGGGGCCTTGCTACTTACTATATAATATCTTGGCTTGGTTCTACTAAAATGAGAAAGTGTTTCTGGGTCAAGATACCAAGGTGTATTTTTCTAGTTTCCAGACGCCACCTATTGGTGGGAGGTTCTCTGCAAAGAATAATTAAAGAACCAAAACAGAAGGAAGTCACATGCAGGGCAAGTTACTTACTTCCTTGTACCAGGCTGTAAGTCTTCCGAGGTCAGGGATGCTTGCCTCACTTGCTACCTTATCTTCAGCATCCAGAAGCATGGTTGGCATGAAGAACGTGTTCAGTACGTATCTATTCAGTAAATAAGTATTAACATTTCATTTGTGGTCCACGTAAGCAGTTAGCAGATGTTTAAGAAGGACCCACAATGTACCAGGTTCTCTTTCACCTAATTACCAATCCGCAAGACTTCATTTAAAGTGATCATTCTTACTGCTGTGACCAAATACCCAGCAAGAAACATCTTAAGGACGAGACAATTTCTTTGGGTTCATGGTTTGAAGGGATATAAACCATCATGTTGGAGCAGACATGGCAGTCGATTTTTTGAAGGCTAGACCGCGAGGCAACTAGTGACATTGTTTTTGGCAGTCGGGAAGCAAAGACTGGACCTAAACAAAGCTAATAGGGCCACAGCCTTAAGCCCCACCCCTATTACCCAGTTACTCTGTGTGGATCATAACTTCCGCTGGACCGTTGCCTTAAGCCCCACCCCTATTGACCCAGTTCCTCCACACAGCCCCTAACTTCCTAAAGTCTCGTAGCTTCTAGAACCAGCAACTCTAGCTGGGGACCAAGTGTTCGAGCCTGAGGGCTACATTTCCCATCCAAACCATAACAGTAATGCTTGGCTGACATGCAGCCAGGATGAGATCTTCCATACGTTTGGTTTATTGTGTATGGTTTCTCATCTACTTCCCCAGTTGGTATCCTGTAGGTGATGTTATATTTCTTCTTGCCTTCAGTTCTCTTCAAAACTGAGATACAGAGTGACTTAAGCAAGCGATTTCAGTTCTAGCAGAGAGACACGGTTATGGGGTTTAGGCTGAACTTGGATTTAAAGGAAGCGCTTACCTGTGAGTTCTAATGCTTGCGCCTGTCCGCATCCGTTTCAGATCGTGAATCGGTTTCCTTTAACCTGGTTTGAGAGCCATTTCATCCAACATAGGCACATATGCATGTATGAAAAGCATTTCTACCCATTGAATTATATCACATTGTCCACTTTAATAGACTATATTGTAACAGATAGGTTTTTATTGTGTTCCTCTGTGTGTGTGTGTGTGTAAAAGTTGACTCTGGTTGTCTCCAGGAGACATGATGCTTTAGTGCACCAACTTGTTTGCCATTTAAAGATCTGCCATTTTAAGCTCTGCCCCAATCGACCTCCACTTTCCTAGGCTTCTTCACCTCTGTGGCCAGTGAGACACATAAGGTACATGGTGTACTTTTCATATGTTCCTTTGTCACTGGTGAATCATCTGCATTCAGAACAGGGCTGGGAGCATAGTAGGCATCCAGTAGCCATGTGCTAAATGCACAGATAAGTGATATGAGGTAGAATGGATACACTTACTTAAACAAGATGGCCTGGCGAATATATTTACACAATAAGTACGTTACTCACAGGGTGGTGTCATTGAGTTCAGAACCCATGTAAAACGTCATGCATGGCAGCATATGCCTGTAACTTTAGTCCTGGGGACTGTGACAGGCAGATGGTGTAGCCATTGTAGCCAAATGTATGAGCTTCAAGTGTCCCCACAAAAAGAGCCTAGAGACTGAGCAAAGAAAGACACTCAATGCTGGCCTCTAGCCAACACACACAAACATGTGTGTAAGCACCTACGTACATACATACCTCCTCACACACAAGATATAGAAATCCATAAGTAAGAGAAGGTACTATATTTTTCAGTTTTTTTAAAAAAATAAAACAATTTTGAGGGGCACATAATTTTCTATTGACCTCTTTAAATCTGGAGAGTCAAGAGCAGGAAAACAAACAAACAAACAAACAAAAAATCCTGCAAGACCATAGAAATGCCAGCCAGGTAAAAAATTTAAAAGACCAGTAAAAAAAAAAATCATAATTTTTTCATCCTAATTGAGTACAACGTGACATGCAAACAGATATGGTCATGAGAAATAGTCATAGCCCTGCAGTGAATCTGTTAAATTAGATAGCCTATTATTCTTATCTGGGTTAAGTAAATGTTAAGGCATAGCTGTTATCATGAAAGCCTGCAAACTCTCTCTCTGTATTCTTTTGTTTTCTGTAACAGATCTCACATAGTTTGTGCTGGCCTCAAATTTGCCATGAAGATAAGGATAACCATGACATTCTGACTTTCCTACCTCTACCTCCAAGTACAGATTACAGGTGTATGTCATCATGCCTGGTTTATGCAACCTGCTGTGTTTTATGTTCACGGTGTTTCATGCCTGGGTCACATAGACAGAATCGTTTGATAAATGGAGAGACACTTATGGTGGATAGACCCTCAATTGGAACTATAATTATATATAGCAAATACAAGGGCACTAGCCTTTGAAGTTTAGACTTAGAAAAACACTTTTCTATGTGTGGTCGTTTGAATATGCTTGGTCCAGGCAGTGCCACTATTTGGAGGTGTGGTCTTGTGGGGTTGGCCTTTGAAGCTCTGTTGAGTGTGGAATTAGTCTTCTCCTATCGGCCTTCAGATGAAAATGTAGAACTCTTAGCTCTGCCTGCATGCCACCATGCTCCTTCCTTGATGACAATGGACTGAACCTGTAAGCCAGCCCCAATTAAATGTTGTCCTTATAAGGATTTGCCTTGGTCACGGTGTCTGTTCACAGCACCCTAAGACAAAGTGTCACCCAGAGCAATTTTTTTTTTTTTAAACTCTGCATGATAGCCAGCCTTTTAAATGTGGCAGCCTATGCAATCTCTACAGAAAAGGCAAGTTCACTCACACTCGAAAAGAACAAGAAATCACGTATCTTCTTTACCCTCTACAGACTGGGTCTTGTGGAAACAGAGGCCTCTTGGACAGCACACTAGACTCATGTAAAGGTATTGTGCTCCTTGGGAAACTCCCAGTGAAATCCCAGGGCAAAAGAGTGGTGGGAAACTGAGCTCTGAGCATTGCTACCCCAGGACCTGTTGCCTGCTGGAGGAACAGGGAACTGCAGGAAGACAGGGGCAGTGGGTTCTTGGGAATGATGTCACTATTCATTTTCCCTAATCCCTGTCCTGGGAGGCACCCACTGGGCAGAGCACCAAGCTGCTGTCTCTGTTACTCATCAGCCTGTTCAAGGCGACTCTTCCCTATATACTTTCAACTAGGAACAGTGTGATAATGAGAGGGTACCCTATATTTTAGACACCATAATTCTGCCCACACATCCAACTAGCAATTTGCTCACCACAAATGTGTTCAGCCTGTATATTACATTTGTAAATTCTCTGCCAATCTCTAGAATGTGATGTTAATGCAAACCTATAGGTAGAGGTCAGTCTTTCCTTGAGAGACATCACTGGTGAGACCATTTGAGATGAAGAAATAGGCATCCCAGGGATGGGTTGTACCCTGGAGGTAATTGTTTGATTTCTCTGATCCCCTCTCTCTCCACACTAAGTCTTGTGCTGTGGTTACATGTGGAAGCCCACTGACTGCAGAAGAGAGTATTTCCACACCGCTTCAAGGAAGTAAGACTAGAATAAAGTGAGAGTCTTGATATATTATCATATAAATAGGATTTTATATTTCACGTGGTTGAGACATTTAAGCTTCCAATTGTTACCTGAATACACCCGTTGACTTTGCCTTTTTAATAAGAATATGGAGCTTAAAATAAAAATAATAGCAGTTGTATGTTGATCTTTGGGATGACTAATTACTAATTAAATTGGTTAATGGGCTTATGCCAAAGAAGATATACATATTATTCTAATCCACAGAAGCCTAAAGGTCCTTGTCTTAGTCAGGGTTTCTATTCCTGCACAAACATCATGACCAAGAAGCAAGTTGGGGAAGAAAGGGTTTATTCAGCTTACACTTCCATGCTGCTGTTCATCACCAAAGAAGTCAGGACTGGAACTCAAGCAGGTCAGGAAGCAAGAGCTGATGCAAAGACTATGGAGGGATGTAACTTACTGGCTTGCTTCCTTTTCCTAGCTTGCTCAGCTGGCTTTCTTATAGAGCCCAAGACTACCAGCCCACAGATGGTACCATTCACAAGGGGCCCCTCCTTTCTCTGTGATAACTCCAGCTTGTGTCAAGTTGACGCACATAACTAGTCAGTAGAGTTCTGAAAGCATTTCATCTACTGACAAGCTTGGGAGGCAATGTCTAAATACCCACAGCTGGATGTGGGTATTTCAATTTTGCTTATGAGACAACACAGGGACGTTTAGTCTATTGTTGGGTCACTAACATGGGTGCACTCATTCATCCTCTCTATCCATTCGTTTGCTTTGGCTGGCAGAAATCGACCACAGCAAAGTACACAGAAATTAATTAAACACCGAGTAGCCTAGGAAAGATGAGCCATTGCTTTTTAATATTTTCTTTAACTAAAAAACAAAAAACCAGAGGCTCCTCCATGATCTAGGAAGAAGCAGAGTGTTGGGTGTTCTCTGTAAGGTGTCATGGTACTGCTACACGGGGGGGGGGGGGGGGAAGTGAGCACACTTGGGAGCAAGCCCATCTCCCACTCAGTCATATAGGTAAGTGCTCCTTAAGGCCGTGTCTAGAAGGAAAAAAGTTCCTCAAAGAAACTTTGGGATGCACCTGACAAGAAATAGAGGATAGGTGCAGCGTAAAGAAAACATCAAGTACGTTTTTGGGGCTACAAAAAGTAGTGAGTACGTACATACCATGCATGTCCTCTTGGGTCTGAGTTACCTCACTTAGATGATATTTTCTAGTTCTGTCCATTTGCCTGCAAAACTCATGATATCCTCATTGTTAATAACTGAGTAGTATTCCATCTGTCTAAATGAACTGCAGGGACAAAAATGGAGAAGAGATGGAAGGAAAGGAGGTCCAGTGACTGGTCCAACTTGGGATCCATCTCAAGGGCCTGACACTTTTACTGAACCTATGGTATGCTTCTAGACAGGAGCATAGCATGGCTGTCCTCCGAGAGGCCCAACAAGCAGCTGAATGAGTCAGATGCTATTTACACCCAACCAATGGACTAAAGTTGGGACCCCTGTGGTTGAATTAGAGAAAGGCTGGAAGAAGCTGAGGAGGAGGGTGGCCCCATAGGAAGACCAGCAGTCTGAACCAACCTGGACCCCCAAGATCTCTCAGAACTGAGCCATCAACCAGGCAGCATACACCAGCTGATATGAGCCCCCCAACACAGATACATAGGAGGACTGCCTGGTGTGGCCTCAGTGAGAGAAGAAGCATCTAACCCTCGAGAGACTTGAGGCCCCAGGGAGTGGGGAGGCCTGGCAGGAGGTGGGGTGGGGGGATATCCTCTTAGAGACAAGGGGAAGAAGGAATGGGATGAGGAACTGTGAGAGGGTGAACAGGGAGGGGGACAATGACTGGACTGTAAAAAAAAAAATTAAATATTTTAAAAAGAAAGAAAACATGTGTCCACTCTAGTCAGGACTTTCATCATTCCTGCTGTATTCGAAGGTGCACGGGGGTAATGTAACTGCAACCCCGCCTTTGTAGAGGCTCCTCCTTGGCACACAGAAGAGCTCACTGTATTTTTACCATCTCTGGTCACCTCAGTGTGTGCTTTTCTTCTTGCTGCTGGGAAGCATGATGCAGTAAACTGGCAAGGCAGGCTTTTAGATGGGTTAGTTTTACTTGTGGTTACATCTTGGATTGACCCAGTAACGGTCTATATACCTACCTTGTATGATGAGCACATGCGCTTAGCTCATCCATCACCATGAGCTCGGATCACTTCTGTAGCTGAGCATGTTCATGTTCCCCTCCTCGTCACCTGAAACATGAAGTACATCGAGCATCAGACACTTCCACCCAACAGGGGAACAGAACCTTAGACCTTAGTCCTGCTGTTTAACCAACTCCCGTTGGCCAGTGTCTCCCTATACCTCCCCTTCATTGTCTCCTCTTCTGGTAACTACTGTTGGTCTCTCGACTTTTAGATTCTACAGTGAGGTAGGTCATGTGACGCTCACCCTTTTTTGACCTGGTTTATTTGCTTAACATATAATGTCCAGGTTCACCTATGTGGTTGCAAATTACAAGATCACATCCTTTTAGTGAAGAAGTAATGTTTCGTTCAAAAAAAGGTAGTGTATTTTCTTCATCCATGATACACATTTTCAGTAACTTGTTATATGGAATGTTCTTTAGTCAAAAGATCCTCAGATTGTACATCTTAGATATATGTATGGAAATATGTCTTAAAAATCTAGAAGGATCTACTAAAACAGAACAGTAGCTACTTCAGTGAATTTCTATCTGCAAAAATGACTCTCATTAAAACAGAACTGCAAATTTATTGGAGGAAGATTGTTGCTTCTCTCTCATGAATCCCAGGCTTTCCACTCAAGGAGAAACTTTAAGGAACTGCCAAAGCCACTTCAAAGTCAGAAAAAGAACTGTATCTTAATTGTAGACACACTGAAAATACTTCAAATATCCACACATTGCCTTCCTCTAGCTCCATAAATGTTAACATTTTATATTGTTTTTCTCCTTTTCTGGGTATTAATTAACTTTTTGTTTTTGTTTTTTTGGTCTGTCTGAAACTAGGCTACACAGTATTTCTTCAGCCCTGAAATGAACCGTTCTACATTGTCTGAGCTCTGGTCTTTACCCCTTAACCAACCCCCGTCCCCCATGTTCTACCCCCACCCCCCACCCCTGCTTCTGGATACTTCACACTGTAGCAAGGAAGAAAGCCTCAGCTCCTTCTTTTGCTGTCACCTGGAGATTCCATGTAGGCATGCTCCCTCCTCAGTAATAACACTCCACTAGCCCTGCTCCAACTGCCACATGGAGGCACATGCCAGTCTCTCATGCTTGCTCTTCCCAACCTGTGGGCTAGGTCTGCCCTGCTTTCCTAGACATCTCAGTCAAAGGAACAGTGAACCAGTTCCTAGGCTCCTTGCACGAATGGCATCATAAATCTGACCATCAGAACGGGATTCTGGTGGATGACCCATCCTGTGCAGGCAGAGCAGTCCCAGCAGCGGCCCCAGAGAACTTTCTTTCCCAATCTCTGTGTAATCACCGAAATCATCAAATGAACAGAACATTGAGACACCATTATTATCTAATTAGCACACCTATTCTGATGTCCCAGCAAGGTCCCCAAAACAAGTTCCAGGCTGTGGCTCTCAGTCTGACGCCCTATAATTTTGGCATCCCTTGTCTGTGATAGTCCCAGCATCTGCCCTTGGCTTTTGTGCAGGCTACCCTTAAATCCACTTGACACAAGCTACAGTCATATGAGAGGAGGGAACCTCAATTGAGAAAATGTCTCTGTAAGATTGGTCTATAGTCAAGCCTATGGAGTATTATAAATTCGTGATTGATAGGGGAGGGCCCAGCCCATTGTGGGTGGAGCCATCCCTGGGCTTGTGGTCCTAGGTTCTATAAGATAGCAGACTGAGCAAGCCATGAGGACTTAGCCAGTAAGCAGCACCCCTCCATGGTCTCTACATCAGCTTCTCCTCAGGTTCCTGCTCTGTTCGGTTTTCTATCAATGATGAACAGCAATACAAACATACAAGCCAAATAAACCCTTTCTTCCCCAACTTGCTTTTTGGTCATTGCATTTCATTGCAGCAGTAGAATTCCTGACTAAGACAGCTTACCTGACACCAACATTTCTGAAGACCTCTGCTGGTTATTGTGCAGAATCTGTCTCCATCCAGGCCTCTAATTTCTTAGTTATTAACCTCAGGTTGTGTTACATTGGATGCTGTCTTAGTCCTTCTTCCTTGGATCTGTGTGCTTCTTTCCTAACCTTCTAACCTAAAAGCTTTTGATGTTTCTTCTTATCTCCAAAGAAAAAGTTCCTATTACAAATCTAGACCCAACTCCAGATTCTGCAAGGCCCAGGCAAGTCACTACACATTTATGTTGCCCACAACACTGATTTTGGGGATAGAAGACATTGTCACATAAGAAGTGATGCACAAAGCTTTGTACTATTAGTGTTTTGGAAACTGGAAAGTTCTCTCTAGAGTCAGGCTTGCTTGGGATCTTGCATGAGAGATATCAAGTTTACATCTCCCCTTGAACAAATCTGCCTCTGTCTCTTGGTTAAGTTGTATCATAGCCTCAAATGCTTATCAAAGGCCATAACTAACTACAAATGTGGTTTCCAGTGATAGTGACATCATCTCAATAGTTTGAGGTAATAAATGGCTCTCCCATTGCCATACATATCATTGTAATATTTTTTAAAAGAAAACATATACTCCATTCATGATCATAAAATAAACAGAATCAAGTTATGCCCATTCAAACACTACTCTTGATTGGTCTTGACACTGAGACCTGTATATGTTTTTGGCATGCTTGGCCAGCACTCTACCTCTGAGCTCACATCATCAATCTGAAGCTGGCGTCTTGAAAGAGTGGAAGATGTTTGATGTCCTTAGCTCCCATTCAGGTCTATAGTAACTGTGATGGCATTTCTCCTTCCTTCGGAGTCTCATTGAGCACAACCCTTATTTAAATGCATAACATACATTAATGAAGGTCACCTTTCCTCAGACTTGGTGGCTAACATTCATCCAGGTTCTGCTCATCCTTTATGCGGGTGTTTAGCTGAGTCCAGCCTCTGAGGCTCTTCCAGTCCATCCTACTTATGCTCAAGGCTGGGGCTCACACTGGGGAAAACTCCAAGAGTAATCAGCATCCTCCATCTTGCAGGCTTCAATTTTTACATTTATTAAGATCTTGGTCAAAATTCGTTTTCTTTTAGTACTCACTTAAGTTTGTAACTTTTTTTTTTTTAAAGTAGGTATATATAAATTTGATTAAAAACAAAATACCTCTCTGGCAGGGCATGTGGATAAAGGCATTTGTCATGCAAGCTTAGAGACTCCAATCCCCAGAATCTACATAAAGGTGGAAGGAGTCCACATAGGAGTCCAATCCCCAGAATCTACATAAAGGTGGAAGGAGAGAAGTGACTCCACAGACCTCTGACCTCCACATGTGCATCACTATGTGCATGCACACACACATGCACACACTGTGGGTGTATGTATTTAAAAGAAAAAACTTCCCATACATTTTGATGTCCAAGGCATTATTTGGTTTATTCATGCTGTTTACTTATTGTGGCACATACATGTAACAGTGCTGGGCGTGGAGGTTGGAGAGTAACTTAGAAGATTTCATTCTTTCCTCCTGCCATGTAGATCTGAGGAATCAGACTCACAACCTGGGGGATGATGCATAGGTGCCTTTACCTGGGGGACCATTTTTTCCACTCATAAAGCAATTACTTTTAGATTTAAGGCTGGATGTAATGACTCATGTCTGTAACCACAATATTCAGAAGACATAGGTAGGAGCATTACAGTTCAAGAGTGGCCCAGGAACCAGAGTATGAGCCTACAAAGTCGTCTTAGGCCTAGCCAGAAGTTTTGCACCAGTGCGTAAAGAAATCATTTTATATATTTCAGAAAAAATCCAGTGCTAGCTGCTGCTTTCAAATTCCCTCAGATAGTGCCATGACCATATCCATCCCAGGTTCAAATTAGAGTTGGTGGGATGTTCAAAGTTTACTTTCCACACAATGTTAGAAGAACAGTCAGTGAAGATTGCTGTACTCACTTACCTGACTCTGGATTTACTGTCCAGTGCCTAGGGAAGGTCCAGGCATTCCAGTGCTGTCCACGAGATTTCTACTTATGGAAATGTACTATCCTCTCACACAGGACTCCTCTTTCTGTATAAATCCTATATCCTGGCATTTTGCTGTCCACCGACCCATTCCTATAAGCAAGCTGGTCTGGGGTATACAAGTGACATCTCATTACACGTGGCTCAGCTGTATTTTGAAAACTTGCCACTGCCATCAGTCTATTAGGTTTATCTGAAACAACTCTCCAACAGAACAAGGCAGAAAAGGAAACTCCCATCCCCAGAGCAGAGCATAGTATGGACTGGTGTCCTAAGATCCCCATCTCCTACACTGATGTCACAGTTCTTCTCAGCATGCCCCAGGCATCCTGGGGCACATTCTGCTTCACTGGGACTTTCTATGAGAGTGTGTCTTCAATCTGTAGCACAACCAGCACGTAAGACCAGAGACATCGACAACTCATCCTCAAAGTCCCAAAAGAACTGCACCCCTAAAGCAGTTCTGCCACCAGAATGATTTCAGCAGGAATTCAGAGAAAGTTTGATTATTCATGACACTCAGGAAGAAACTGAAATGAATTGCCTAACGTTTCTCTGAGCACATGCAAATCCAGACTGCAGTTACATAATTATTCCTGCAATATGGAGCATAATTAACATTTTTAAGACATGCAAATGTTAGTGAATGTTGAAGATACCTAAGCTAGGCAAAGCACATTCAGACTGAGGACGAGGAGGACCAAGGACAGACGAAGTCAGGATGGGTTGTAGTCTGAAAAGATAAGGGTGTTGGTAAAGGAGGAGGAGACACAGTAAAGACCAAGAATGTGATGTGTGATATAGATCAGTGGTTTTTACTGTGTTCTGATATGGTTGCTTGGTTAGCACTGTGTCTAGATGATTTGAGAACTAATTTGGTTAAGAAATTAAATGAACCTATTCCTATTAAAGATGAACTTTTCTGTAATTTAATAATAAGAAAAAAATAGTGAGGCAGGCCAACAGGTCCTAATGGTCATCTTTGACAAATGACCAACATTTTAAAGAAGAAATTCTCTCTCTCTCTCCCTCTCTATAGGGGTGTGTGTGTGTACACAGACATGTATGTGCTCCTTTGGACTGCAGACAGTCTGCAGATAATGTGGAGAAAGCTGGTCAGATAACTATGAAGAGCTTTAGGAATACGGAGATTAAATCCTCAGGTCCCAGAGAAGGAGCCATCTGAAGGGTTATGAGCTCAAAGAAGAACTGCCAATCAAGTCTACCATGGGTAAGTGACTCCAGAGGGAGACAGCAGACACTGCACAGTTTTCTTTCTGTGGTCACAGGGAGGATATGTCATGGGAAAGAAATGGAATTCTTAGAGCTTCTGCAATTACTGTCAAATTATAAGCAGACTGGAAAAAGAACATTTTGTTAAAATTAAACATGTTATCCCATCTGAAGACAATCAGTTTTACACTTTTCTCTCAAAACCATCTTTTGGAAAACTTAATCAGTGATAAGAATAATAGTGATATTTTAAAATTCAGCGTTTTGATTATTTGATGATTAAGCTAGCAATATGGGATTGGATTGTCAAGTTCCATATCCAAGGTCAGAGATTTTTCAAACTAATTTTCATTACTGAGAATTTCATGCAGGTATACAATGAAATGTGATCATATGCACTCCAATTTCCCCCTCCAGTTCCCCCAGACTCTCCAACACGCCCTCATTTTGGGGAGGGGCAGGATAAGTCACTAACTCCAATCAGTGTTGCTCATATATGTGTGGGTAGGGAGCACCAACTAGAGCACAGAGATTCTACTAGCGGTCAAACATCTACAAACAGGGAGGATGAGCTTCAGTCAGAGCAGCTATTGATTTCCAGTAGCTCCCCTCAGTAAGAGATGGGGACTGTCGGGCACCACCCTTATCTATGCCAGAGTTTTGCTGGGTTGATAGTGTGCAGATGACCACAGCTGCTGTGAGTTTGTGGGTATAATACCCGTGTGCAATCCAGGCCTTTCACAGCATTCCTCTGAAAGACTGGAGGTCTGGCCCAGCATCCCCTTCCTGGCGGGCTCCTTCCTAACCAACCCGACAGACTCAGATCAGAGAGAACCCTCCCAGCCTGTCTCTCCTACAGTGGACACAACAATCTCCATGAGACTGTATGGTGCTCTTCACACTGTGAAGGGTGTGTACTTATAAGATATTTCCATATTTACCTAAAAGGGTGGGGCATAGCTCAGGCAGAACTCTGCAGGGAGTCATTTCCTCCGGTGATGGGTTTATCTGTGGGAAGTGATTCTCTGGGTAGAGCTAGCCTGCTAGAATAATGTCTTCTTTCCAGATGTGTCCAGGTCACATTCACCTGCAGGTCCAGTTAACTGGGCCATTGATCCACTTTACTTCATTGTTCCCCAGATCCTTTCCAGTTTGGTTACGGAGGGAGCGGCTTTGGCCAGCTCTGAGGAGTCTCTTTCCCATGATGCTCCATTTGTCACCGGGTGAGAAATGAGCAGGATGAAAGTGTGGGTCCCACTGGAGATCATAAGGTTAAGACAGAGGCTTCTCTTTCATTCCCAGAAAGACTACCAACAAACGGAGAAGGAAGATGGTGGACAGAAATGGGTAGAAAATGATAATAGATTTAGCCGAGATTCCTTAAAACCACAATTCGCTATAAACACGAGCTATTCCGATTCTGTTTCTGTTGGTTACTAGCTTTCAAATATCTCGGTTCAAACTATTTCCATGAAATACCTTCATCAGAAAACTCATTAATTTTTTTCTGTTATTTACTGGAAAATGTTTTGGATTTTCTTTTCCTTTCTTGAAAAAAACAATCATAGAGCATGACGCTATTTGATCCGTTGTCTGAGAGCAAGTGACTGTAACAGCAGGGGCAGGTATTCGAGTATTTATTGTTCTTCTTTTATTTGTGAATTTCGGTAATCTGATATTTCTTGGTCACAAGAGGATCCAAGTCTGCATATTTTAAAAAATTCAGATTTCTGCTGGTTTCCTGCGGATCACTAGAAAGTTTGCCAAGTTTCTGCAAAACAAAAGCCACAGAAGCTTTTTCAAAATTCTTGGTTTTCATCCCTCAAATCTGCACTGAGATTTTATTTTTAAAATAATAAAATATAATATAATAAGATAGAACAAAAAACTAACACATCAGCACTAGGACAAGAAAAACAACAGAAGGAACAGATCTGTTCATTCGCATGATCAGGAATCCCATAAAAACACTAAACTAAACCATTATATACACAGGGGACCTCCTGCAGACCTGTGCAGGGCCAGTGCATCCTCTGGAGGACCCTCTGAGAGTTCGTGTGAGCTTTGATCTGGAGGACCTTGCTTTCCTGGTGTCTTCCATCCCCTTCGGTTCTTACCCTCTTCCTACCTCCTCTTCTGTGGGATTCCCTGAGCCCCGAGGGGAGGGATTTGATGGACACATCCATTTAGGGCTGGCTGTTCCAGGATCTGTTTTACTTTCTGCATAATACCTGGGCTATGTTTGCTCCCATCTGCCCCAGGAGGAAACTTCTCTGTTATCTGAGCAAGTCACTGATCTATGAGTATTGCAAAATGCCATTGGACTGGGATTTTTTTTTTTTATTACACTGAATTACTAGGCCATGTGAATAACTTACCTGCTAAAAAACAAGTATATTGTGGTAAGAGCAAACTCTTGGAGAGATAGAATGTAAGCAACATCACTTACACCATTTATGGAATGTTCTAGTCTTTTTATTTTTAAGACAATTTAAATATATATCTCATAAACTTAAAATATATTTTATATTCATGATAGATATTCCAAATTTCTTAAATTTTCTCACATATCAGGTGAAATTAGCCAAAACAGTGAGGACGTTCTTCATAATTTAAGAATAATTATAATGTAATATTTATAATTTTAAGAAATTAAGTGTAATTATGCTATTTTTCAATGCTTCTGGATATCTAAGATAGCCAATTTATGAATTACCACTAATTTCCTTGCCGTCAAAATAGTGTCTGCCTGAGGGCTGCAGTGAGGGGCCTGCACTGCCTCTTATACAGGACCCAGGTTTGATTCCCAGCATCCAGCTCAGGAGGCTCACACCAGCGAGTAACTCCAGCTCCAGGGGACCTGAAGCCACCCTCTTGCATCTGCACACATAGGTGGCATATTCTTACATGTAAATGAAGATAAAAATAAAGGTAAGTCTTCTTTTTATTTTTTTTTATAAATAAATAAATATTGTTTATTTGCAACAGGTGTTTCTGCCTAGCAAGTTACACACAAGCATCGCAAAGAACCTACTACACAACAACGCTTGCCAAACGCAGGTACTTCCGCCTCATTGAATACTATTCACGTGGTTCAGTGTTCTCAGGCAGCCAACTGACTTCTCATAATCGCACACATTAAAAACAGCCATTCTTCATTCAATTCAACAAATGCATCGAGTAAATGCCTTCCAACTGATAATACAAAGAGAAAAGTGAGATTCCTTCCTTCAGCTCCGTAACAGCTGAATGGAACATCACAGATAAATAACGAATCCTGGGGGATATCAGCTTACCAGTCGATAGAGAATGGGTAGCGCCTATCAGAAATTTTACCGGGAAGATGTGGAGTTACTAGCAAGGTGAGGTTTTAAAGAAATATGGTGACCGTGACAATGGCTGCTCAGTTTCTTTCCTAGGGTTCTGACCCTTCCCTTAGATCTCAGAGAATTCTTGAGAAGATTGCGGTACAAAATGGGACTGGAAACAGAACCCATTGTGGGCTAGAGAGATCTGACAAGAGGGTCAGACCCTTGTAACAGGCATCTGTGTTGATGCATTTACTGGTTTTGTGTGTCAACTTGACACAAGCTAGAGTCATCAGAGGAAGGAGCCTCAGCTGAGGAAATGCCTTCATACTATCAGACTATAGAGCATTTTATCAATTAGTGATCAATGGGGAAGGGTCTAGCCCATTGTGGGTGGTGCCATCCCTGGGCTGGTGGTCCTGGGTTCTATAAGAAAGCAGGATGAGCAAGCCTGGGGAAACAAGCCAGTAAGCAGCACCCCTCCATGGGCTCTGTATCAGCTCCTGCCTCCAGGTTCCTACCTTGTGTCCTGAGTTCCTTCAGTGATGAACAGCCATATGGAAGTGTAAGCCGAATAACCCTTTCCTCCCCAACTTGCATTTTGGTCATGGTGTTTCACTGTAGCCATAAAAGTCCTAAGAGAGCTGATATGTTCCAATCAGGGAATGGAGGGGCAGGGTTGTACCTTGTGAGAGAAACCTGTTGATCCTGTCAGGCTCCCATCATCCCTGCCTGAAAGGAGAGAGCAGGCAAGTTCAATGACCTGTTAAGAGAGTTTTCTGATATGTGCTGGGTAACTCTGGTGCTTAGGGACAACCTGACACTCTGTCACCATAGCATAAAAGTTCTCTGAAGGAAAGGGCCTGAGTTTATAGGTCAGCAAACTTAGCTGAGTAGCTGTAACCGGGCATGGGAGAAAAGCATCTATGGCAATACTGGGCATGAGTTAGCCACTGATGTCACAGTGCTGGGAGCTTCAGTCTCATGCCCATTTTCCACGACTTTGGAGTATACATCATATAATGCCTAGATTGTGGTAGCAATGCCCTGGCATGTAATAGGTTTTCTAGAAAGGAGGGACACTATAATTAAAATTCCTCCCTTCCCTCCAAAGCCCCCTCCTTGAGGGGAAGCGGTCTAACTACTAGCTTAATTAGTCTTCATCGACTCCAGAAAAACAATATTTTTTATTTTCTAATTTTCCAGGTAAGACTGTGCAATCAGGAGAGAAAGACAGAGTCATTTACTAACGTTGGAAGATCTCAAACAGTAAGCAGATGCATCTGAAAACTCATCCCAAGCCAGGGAGGAGGACCAGCCTGGGACGGAGACTAAGACAAAGGGTGTGGTGATGGTGGGCCACACCGCTCTGGAGCCGAGTCACCCCAGGGTGTTCTGTGGCTGCCCTTTCCATTTCTAATTTTGAGCCTGTAGCAATGGAGATATTTCAAGCAACCAAGTTACTCTCAAAGGGAAAAAACAGGCAATGGAGAGACGGGCTGGGTCAGGATGTTAGGAAACAGTCAGCACAGTGGTTAATGTTTTGATTTAAACATTTCTAAGTCTGTCTTTTTGTCTTTGTTCAACTTTTTCTTTCCCACCCAAGCTGAAGAAAGATTTTTTAATACCAGGCAAAGAAGCCCCAGAGCTGATGGGGCTCATTTCATTTTCTTTGAAATACAACATGGATCTGCAAGCAGGACCTGTAGGACTGACTCACTTGTTAACTGAGTCAAAATTCACAAATGATGATATGGGTTTGAACATCTGAGAGAATGCACTTAAGTAAAATGAAAGACCAAGGGAACGGGCAATTTACAATCAACTTGCTCATGTGAGCACCATACACCTTTATTATGGAGTAAAAGCACCATGCTATTGCAGTACCCTTTTATGATAATAGAAAAAGTCATTTTTTTTAATTCCTAAAGTCCTGCTATACAATGGAAATATAAGGTATCATTCCAACTAGAAAAGAAAAAGGTATAGATTTAGAGATCTAGAAAGCTCTATTGTATTTGTCCCTCAGTCATTTGCCGGAATTAGCAAAAACTATGAGAGGTGAGGGCAAGATACACGCTGTGGATTTGAATGGACACCCTAGTGTGTTTATCAAAATTCCACGTGCAGACCACTCATCCATCATTCTGGGCAAGTTACTGCAAATAGAGCTGCGCTCCTAGCTGTACCCTCATGGAGTTGTGCACACGAAAGGCAACAGATGTGACTTCATCGGTCCTCCGATTGCCTGAATTCTTTCGAACACCTGTGCTAGAGAATGCAGGTCAAACTTTACAGGCATGTGGTCACCTTCGAGCTTTCTGTAACTGGATGAAGGGCCAGCCAACCCTGGGTGGGAACTGACCTCAAAGTTTCGTCATTTTTCCTGTGGCCACCTGCATTTAAACTAATCCATCTCTATCAAGTTTAATAGTCTGAGAGAAGTGGGGGGCCATTGACGAATGGAACTGAGAGTTTTGTCTTAGAAAAAGAACCTGTTAAGCAAATGAAGTGGTCTTGAAACACGCATGCGCACACAAGGTATGGCACAAAATAAAAAATAATGAGGCTAGGAATGTTTTTCTTCAGACTAGAGTGGTTATTAAACATTCCAAATAAATCTAATGAAAGGAGTTCAGGTGTGACTTTGTGCCTGAGCCGCGCGGACGTGAAACATTGCAAGACGTTTTTCGTAACTCATTTGGTCTCCAGAGAGTGAGACCAAAGAGGAATTCTCTTACTAAGATGGATTCTGCTTTTAAAAAATGTCTGTATTCACTTTTAATTCAGGGATAGTGAAACCCACTCTTTTGAGCATCCATTCAGTGTTTTGCAAAGGAGTAGAGTCACTGCCACAAGAAAGCTGCGGGTGATCCCGACAACTCGGGACTCTCTCACGCTGTTCTTTACAGTCTGTCCTTTCCCTACCCAGAGCGGTCGACTGACCCCAGCATTCTATCTTCTTAATGAAAGCACCAAGCATCCTGAGTCAGTTACGAAGTGTGACATTATAGGGCCATATGCTAAGTAGATTTTTAAAAAACTTGATATAAAAAACAAACCCGCCAAGTTACATTCTAATACGGTCCCAACCTTTGTGTCCCCCGTTAGGGATTTGTTAAAACTTCAGGTTTCCTTCGTCTTCACCAGGGCCAGATGGCAGTCTATTTTATTATTATTTTAATTTAAAAATTAATTAAGAATAATACATAATAAAATAAATGGTCCCCCCTCCCCGAGATATACTATTAGTAAGAAGTAGGAATTATCCAAAGTTACAGAGACTTTTACCCAAGAACCTTGCTATGGACCTTCTCCCAAAACCCCAGCAAGTTGTCAGAGTAGCACAGGCCGCCAGACAGTGGTGGCGCAGGCCTTTAATCCCAGCACTTGGGAGGCAGAGGCAGGTGGATTTCTGAGTTCAAGGCCAGCCTGGTCTACAGAGTGAGTTCCAGGACAGCCAGGGCTACACCGATAAACCCTGTCTCAAACAAACAGAGTAGCACAGGCCTACAGAATACTCCCATGGCTAAAGAGCAAATGCATGAGTCTCTGCACATAAGGAATACAAATACCTGAAATGAATCCCATAGCTGAGTAGCTCACGGCACCTGCAGACCAGGTGCTGGAACGAGGCAGCTCCAAATAACCCCAGACAGAGGAGTAGAGTGATGTGAATGAAGCCAGAGATAGAAAAGGGGACAGAGGGCCACTGCAGGTTATCATAGGTATACTCATTCAATAAAGGGACCAAGGTTAAGACAAGTATGGATGAAGATGGAATCAGTAATTTGGAGAACAGGGGTGATATTATAATTTTTGTTATTAGAATTCAAAAGTTTCTCCAAAGTTATCACCAAGTTTAGCTCTTTAATATGGGATAAACATTCATGTTCTATCACTTGACAATGCCCCAAAGAGGAAAGGTTTCCAAACGGCTTCATAATGTTAGATAAAGGTATGTACAGTCAAATGATGCATTCCTTGTTCCATTCCTCCTCTTCAATTGAATTCTTGAAGATTTGCTTCTTTAGGTGTAGGTATTTGGACTGCATGCATGTCTATGCACCAGATGGGTCCATGGCTCACATAGGCCAGAAGAAGGCATCAGATGCTCTGGAACTGTAATTACAGACTGTTGTTAGCCTTCGTGTGGGTGCTGGGAACTTAACCCAGGTCCTCAGTAAGCACAAATGCTCTTAACCTCTGAGCCATCTCTCCAGGCACACCCTCTCAAATCTTTGTTTGTGCCTGTGGCTGAGCGAGAGGAGAAAGTTGGGAGCCTGATAGTCTCTAAAGCTCACAGATTAAATCTCATGATGTTGAGAAGCAAACCAACCACACTGAGGCTCATTTTCCTCATCTTTAGAAAGATGATAACCTCCGGGCAGTGGTGGCGCATGTGTTTAATTCCAGCATTTGGGAGGCAGAGACAGGCGGATTTCTGAGTTCGAGACCAGCCTGGTCTACAGAGTGAGTTCCAGGACAATACAGAGAAACCCTGTCTCGAAAAACCAAAAAAGAAAGAAAGATTATAACCATCTGCCACAATATCACCTATCACAGAGGACCTTCCTTCTGATTAGACTGGCTGCTGAATACTGAATATCCAGCATGTTGCCTGTTGCATAGCAATTATTTAGTGACCAGCTTCTGTATGTTTTGCAAAACATGCACAATTGTATGACATACTTTTGGAATTCACACCAATTGGTGAAGACGCTGTGGCTCACAACTAGAAAAAATCCCCACCAGTCAAATATATTCAGGATAGATTATGCTTGGATTACAGGGCCAGTTGACAAACACATAATTTATTGATACAACTCTATCCAGAAAACATGGCTGTCTAAGGACAAGAGGGAAATTAACGTTCTGGGACTGAGGGAGGAAAATAATGGGCTAGGAAAGATAGATACGGAATAGTCAAGGTATGACCAATAAAAGACTACAAATAGTTCAATCCTAAGAGAAACATATGCCACACCCCTCCTCCCAAAGCTTAGGGATCACTGGGGCTAAGAGGCAGCAGTAAGAGCAAGAAGTAGTGGGTTACTACAAGGAACCATCTGCAAACAGCAGGAAGGCTACACATATGAACACACAGCAATTACATGCAAAACCCCGTGTAAGCCCAAGCCCTCCGAAATCCCCCCTTTGGAGAGGGGAGATGGATGCACAGCCCCGCCCTAGCCATGGGGCAACTGGCAGCTGTTAGCCACTGGAAAAGGAGGGGTCATTTTTTTTCTCTAAGAGAGCAACCTCTGAAAAGTCAACCATGCTCCAGTGGAAGACCATACATTCAAGAATATGTGACAATACAAATTAGTCTTAAAACATTTTTTTTGTGGGGGGAGAGACCAATTAGATGAGCAAAGATGGGTGGGTTGGGTAGAGTTGTGGAGGTGCATATGATCCGACTGTGTTGTACAAAATTTGAAACTCAAAAATTAGTAAAATCATTTTTTAAGAATATTGATGAAGACAAGGGAGGTGGGGAAACTGTGGTCAGAGTGTGATAGAGAGAGAGGGGAAGGGGGAGAGAGGGAAAGAGGGGGGAGGGAGAGAGAGAGGGAGGGGGAGAGGGAAGGGGGGAGAGAGGGAGAGAGGGAGGAAGAGAGAGCAAGGGAAGGGGGAGGGAGAGAGAGGGGGAGAGGGAGAGAGAGAGAGAGGGAGGGAGAGAGGGAGAGGGAGGGAGAGGGACAGAGAGAGAGGAAGGGAGAGAGGGAGGGAGAGGGACAGAGAGAGAGGAAGGGAGAGAGAGAGAGAGGGAGAGAGAGGGGCCTGAGAATAGCTGAATACTACAGATACAGATTAGAATCTTATTTTTGTGAAGTCTTAGTTTGGGGGTAGCACATCGTTCATCCACAATGAACTAGATTAGTGGTTCTCAACCTATGATTTATGACCCCTTTGGCAGTCACATTTCAGATATCCTAAAAATCAGATATTTACATTACAATCCATAACAGTAGCAAAATTACAGTTATGAAGTAGCAATGAATGAATTTATTATGGGGGAGTCAACACAGCATGATGAACTGTATTAAATGGTCACAACAATAAGCAGGTTGATAAACACTCCTCTAGATGAATCTGCCTTAGAGAATAAGGCTACTCTGTTGCCCCAAACAGTAAAGACAGGCTTTGTTTTGAATTCTATCCGTAGTACTTCGTCATGACCCACGAAAACTTTCCATTCTTAACCTTTCTCCCTAGGAACCAATCACAGCAATTGCTGGCCCAACAGTCAAATGAAAAAGAAGCCAACACTTAAGTTGAATTTGATTTGGTAACAATGTAGACATCTACCAGTGGATCAGTGTAAGTCTCACCTGTCACACGTTGATCTTGTTTAGGACACACCGACAGTCTGAACTTGAAGCAACAGCCCACCTCGACCACTCACTTCTGCAGTAACAGTTATGCCGTCCCAGCCTACCCTCAGTGCAATGAGATCCTTTCTTTAAAAGCTATTTTTTTCTGCATGTAACAAGCATTCGTTCCATTTACCAAGGTTTGAAAATAAAATCTAAAGACGCACTGAACCTCAGTTTAAAACATGGCTGTTGAGGTGAAGGCAGCAGAAATCTTCCAAGTATATTCCCGAGGAACAATCTCCTTTCACATGTATTCTGTGCTGAGCATTTGTTCCAATCATGATAGAAGACATGAGCAATGGTCTACTATAAATACTCTTGTCTGAGTTTCTGGGAACAGAAAGGGTGTGATATTTATCCCAGGATCCCTTCATCATTGAGGGAGGGGCCTTAAATGCCAGATGTGTTTCAGGTTTGTTTTATGTCAAAGAATCCATGACAATACAATTTATCTCCCAGCACAGAGGACACTGGGGAAAGAAATGAAAACTCTGGTGTATCTGGCAGACCAGGAACTTTCTAGACTCCATCCAAAGTCTTCTGAGTCAGAAACTGTGGTGGGTGTCCTGGGAACTGAGCCATGTAAACTTTTGTGGCTTAGAGACTGTGCCTTGCTGTCATTTTTATTCCCAGTGCTAAGCACAAATCTTGGGACAGAGCAGACATTCAATACCGATTTGCTAAATTCAATCATTCCACAAATATTTGAGTTCTGTCTAGGGGCCAGATGTTGTTCCAGGCACTTGTGTCCAAGAACAAAAACGGGCAAAAGTTCTGATTTTCAGAGTTTGGAAGTGGAAGGGGGGCAATGGTACTACAGCAACCAAGGAGAGCTGAACAGCAAGGTAAGAGCTGAACAACTGCAGGGGGAAAAGCTCTGAGGGATGAAGGTGAGGGGAACCTCGCAGCGGGAGCCAGCATACAGCAGCATTATTAAGTCAGGGGCCAAGATAGGTTTCCCTAAGAAGGTGGCATTTGAAATGTGAGGAAAACAGCCGATGGGATATCTAGTGACAACCCTAAGGCTACTCAGCAAAAGAGGGTTGTACCTGGCACATCTGACTGTGCAAAAGACTCTCTCAGGCCTGGAACAGAGAACAACCCAATATTGTGGAACTCTGTCCCCTGTGAGTGAGGCGGCCACAGCCCTCTAGAAATCAGTGTATTTGGATTACCCCCCAAACCCTCAGGAGACCAGCACCGTTGGTGTCCCCTCACAGAAGGAAAGGAGAAGGCTCAACCAAACCCTCAACTGAGTCCAGGCACTTCCTCCTCTCTCTGGCTCCCTGCCCACACTGTGCGTGGTCTCGGGCTTCTAGACTGGGGTCCAGGCTCCATCTTTTGCTGCCATAGGAGGTCATCACCCATGCTGGTGCAGTGGTTACGCTTTTTGGTTACGCCTGTGACTGAGTCATTCGTGTTCCTGTGCGTAACCTCGAGATTCATTGATTTACCAAGCTGAGACTTGGGTGAGATAATTTATATTTGTTTCGGTCTCCCCAGGAAAAGAAAAGGAAGCTGGGTAAAAGCTCTAAGTCTGTTCTGTAAGCCAAGAATTCTTTAGTGTACATTGTCTCCAGCTCCACGGAATATCAGAAAAATCAGTTCTGTGAACTGAAACAACAGTATCCATAGGACAATGGCCCTCACGTTCACTCCCTCTAGTTTTAAAGTGGCTTTGTCATCACGGGGTTCAGCACATCAGTGTTCTCTGTGATTCCAGCACAAATTCTTCCTCCAGGATGAACTATTAATCCGCAGGAGACTCAGCCATGCCTGGGAATATCACTCAGTGTGATCAGTTCATATAAATTCCTTTGGCTGTATAAAAGCTTGTGTCCAACAATCAAATAAGCCAAAACACTAGAAGAATGAAAGCAAAACCACATACAAAAATATCAAATATAATAACTACAAAGGGTCAGAGATTGAGATCATGGTTAACAGGCAGGCAGAAAGTTTTAAGTTTGGACGATGTTTCTTAGCCTGTTTTTTTTTTTTTTTCCCTGTGAAATAATTTCAGAGCCTATACATATTTTCACACCATGTGCAGTTGTGAATTTTTATAGTTTGTGAAACTCTGTGATCGCATCAGAATTACTGATGTTGCACCTGAACTGTGGTATATTCATAAGAATCACCTTTTGATATTTGGCAGTAGCTCACTAAAGGAGCTCAGCTATATTTCAAAAGTTCTCTGAGCTTCAAGTTTTGAGGCTACAGTTCAATAGTGTTTTGGACTATTTTGCAAACGCAATCACTTGTGTATATTTCACTTACACCAGTTTCCGGTGGTCTTCACTTTGTTCTCTGTCCATGCACAGGATCCTCCAGTATTTAAATAATCTTATTTAAATATTTACATAGCCTGCATCCTCATAAAGTAATTTCTTGATGGTACTGGGCCAAGGAAATATACCAATTTGGTCACTGTAAAACCGTCTACATCAGTATAAGATATATTATAACAGCGAAACCTGCTGTCCCACATTAACAGTCCTACAAATTATTAATCTCATTGTATTATGGTAGCACAGTAAATATTATGTAACAATGAATGCAAACGCCCCGTGCATTTGAAGTTTATGTTTTTCCAGAGCGTACTTCTGCAAAAATGTACTACCCAAACTCCACATTAAAAATAAGAATGCATCTTGTTTCTTTTGTGCGTTTTGGATTTCAGTCACCGACCTTGGGAACTTCCTAAGTGACAGGTAGAGATCTGGCCCAGCCAGCAGACACAGGGAGTCTCCACTGTCTGGAGCCGGCCGCACATGCCAGTGTTGGCACAGTTTCCTGAGAATGTACAGTTCGGTAGCTGTACCTCAGGAAGTTCCTGTGTGGTACACCAGCTTTTAACTTTGCAAGGCCTATAAAAAACAGTCATAGAAGACTGATGGTAAAAGCTAAGAATCTTAATAGTGACATTTAAAAATGCTAGTTTTAAAAGTGACCTTTTAACTGAAACTGATTTGTTTATATTCGACAGATTGTACATTTCGTTGATCTCATAGAAACCAAGGTTTTTGAAGACACAGACTGCAGACTGATGGTTTGAAATGTATGCTGTTGGTGGCAGGGATGAGATGGACAGCTGCTAGGATGGCAGAGAAATTTTCTTCAAGGGTGTAGTCAGTGTTGAGGGCTGCTCCAGTAAATAACCCCATCTGCGTTCATGAAAGCAACTCTAATTAAACTCAGTGGATCACAAACAAGCAGAACAAACAGATAAACACACATGAATACTGGAGGGGGATTTGTCATGGAGAAAGACGGATGAGAAGGGGCCGGGAGGTGAAATGACTGACTGGCGGCATTATATACACATGTGTGATTTTCAAAGAATAATTAGTTTTTAAAATAATGACAGTAGATCCAGAGATACTCTTTTCTCTCCTAAGGGTGGCCCCCCACCCTTCCAGGAACTCCTACTTTCTGCTCTTTCTCCTTTCTCTCCCCCCTTCCCGCAGGACATGGCTTTCCTCGCTTCTCCTTGACTTTTCTCCTTCTCTGTTTCCTCCTGGCCACTGTTCTCTGCACCATGGCTCCACTCACTCCCTTAAATGACTGGCCTGCCCTCTCTCTCGCTTTCATTTGCTTATATGAAAATGCCTCTTGGCAAAGTCTCTCCTCCAGATACCCAGGGCCCTCACCAAAATGCCTGGAAAATTAATTCCATGTACATTTTAGGAAATATCGCTCACAGCTGCATTTTTCCATTAGAAATGGTTTCAAAGGCTACAGAAAGAAACCACAGCCAAATGAGGCAAAGTTTAAGTGAGAAAACATGTGCGGACCATTAAGCCGAGTGACAGGAAAACGGTTATATATTTCAGCGTTACGGAGGAGCGCTGTACATGCCCTTCAAGCAAACAAGAGCTTATAAACTTACAAAAGAATCAGACTGCTAAGGCAGAATTTACAAAAATAAAATTCCCATTTAGACTTGAAGGATAATTAAAGCTCAACTTCATAAGCGACTCGTCATCAGGGCCCACGGATGTGAAGTAACTTGAAGTGTGTGCTAATGGTGAAGGAGTGTGCACCTATGGGTCACCTCATTAATTATGATGTCCCCTATGACTGATACAGATGTCCCTCCCCCTTTTTACCAATAAATGTTTTCTACTGATTTTTTTTAACATAGCATCTATATAAATTTGACACAAGTAATACAAGATTAATAGCAGTGAACCATCAAAGCATTACCTAATCTTCTACTGTGTTTGAGAAGAAATAATAGAAATGGTGACTATTTTCACGACACTCCCAATTTCAGAAGAAGCTGTGCACGTAGTCTTGTTCCAAAGGGGGCTAGCACTATATTTCTTTGAGAGAAATAAAACAGCATGCTCTGTTGCTTCAATACCTTGAAAAGAAAGGGGACATAGACAGAATTTGGCTGTGATACTAAGCGGCCATTTTGGCTTTGTGAGGCTGAATGCCTACTGTAATCATGGGTTTTCTGAGTCAAGCATGAAGGAACTGGTGTGAAATATTAACTTGATATACAAGGATATCAACTAATTAGACTGACCCTCAAGAGGAGAGGGTAGTGTGGAAAGCTGAAAACATAATTTACCCCAAGGCCAGCCATCTTGCTTCCCTGCCCACCCTCCAAAGGTCAGCTATGAAACAGCTTGGCTTAGAGGAGCCACGGCTACATCTGCCTACCACTCAGGCAGCTTGACGTGGAAAGAGAGCTCAGGGGAGCACCTCCTCTGCTGTGACTTCTGCTGAGAACTCTTTTACAACTGTGTTCCGAAATGCCACAGGGGCTGGGGATGTTGAGACTGGTTCCAGCAGCAATACACACACATACACACACACACACACACACACACACAGAGACACACAATTTATCTTAGAAATACTTCTAGAGTGAGCTAAAATTCTTTGCAGAAGCCGGAACCCTTTTTTTTTTTTTTTTGAGACAAGGTTTCTCTATGTAGCTCCAGCTGTCCTGGAACTCACAGAGCTCTGCCTGCCTCTGCCTCCTGAGTGCCAAGATTAAAGGCGTGAGCCACCAAGCTAGATCACTCTTTAAGAGTGCACAGGCTGTATAGGGACCAAGAGTTCAAGTCTGAGCTTCCTTTCAGGCTAAGAATGAGCACATTATCCTCAGTCATAAAGAGACCCACCACCAGATAACAGTGCCACACACAAACCTATGTGGAATAAGTACCATCAGCCCCTGGCTCTGTTTTCCTAAGGTATCCAATCCTCATGCCTATCTTTCTGTTCTTTTACTTCTTTTATTTAAATTATTGTTTCCAAAGGACTAAGTACTTAAAAATCAAATCATATTATACAGCCCCAAACCTAAAACAAGCAAACACTCGATTCTGACCTTGTCTTATCTAGTCACCAGGGACAATACTTTTAAACTTGTTTAATGGGCAGGGTTTTCTCCATACAAATAATACCAGTGTCTTAAGTTTGACCTTATTTGTCATTTTTATTCAGAGCATCTGAAAATCTCTGGTCATTTCCCATGCCTCCTCTGTTCTCCAGGTGTGGTTTTATTTTAGTTTTTTTTGACCGAGTTAAATATTCTAGTCTCTCATATACTTTGTACCTAAACGTATGTATTCATAATGGGAATTTAAGACTCACTCAGATTTTGGCTTGACTTATTTTGAAATCATAGTGACTGTGGGTAATGTATGCCCCTCTGGCTTGATATTACCATCCACTGATGATCAATAATATGCCTATTCACAAAACTTTGCCAAGTAGTGACATAATTCTATAATTATTTTAACTCAAATATATTTGTAAAGATAAGCCTATCCCCATCAATTGCCAGTTCTCTATAGCCTAAATATGAAACTCATAATTTCTTATTTGTATAATTAAACAACACTTAATTGAACTTCACTGTATAATTATTCTAAGACTTTTACTTGTCTGTCTTGTTATAATTGCTAATTAATTCAGGGTGTTTACAACTTTTAGTTTGATGTGTTATGTTTTTTCCCCATATAATCAATGAACTACCCTTGGTATCTTTACCAGCACAGAGTTAAATATATCTAGTGAGTTGGAGCTATGTTCCAGAATGCCATGGAGTACAAGAACAAAATCCAAACTTGGAAGTTTGACAGGAAAAAAAAAAAATCTACCTTCATAAAAACATGTTCATATAAATAAAAAGAGCACAAAAGAAATTAAGGGTAAACCTACAGAATTAAGAAAAACATAGATAAATGGCCACATTGAGATGAATGGTTATTGTTTAAAATCTTACTTTTGAAAATATAAAAAGCAATGGAGAAACGTATGTGACACAGGAGTGACTCATGAGTCAAGAAATCACTGTCAAGGCTGAGGGGGTAGGGGAGCGCTTGCCTAGTGTACCCAAGGCACTAAGTTCAAACTCAGCCCCACCTAGGAGAAAAGAGGGAGGGGGGACAAGGGAGAAGGAGGATGGAAAGAGGGGAAATGGATGGGGAGGGGCAGGGAAGGGAGGGACAGGGGAAGGGAAGGGAAAAGAGAGAGAATTCGTGAACATGGAGACCAGGATGATAAAAATGTGTCCCACCTCCAAGGACTGATATTTTTAATAGGTCGACAGGGAATGAAGTTGGGCCATTATATATTATTTTTCTAATTCTATAAATGTTTGGCATTTTCCTTAATACAGACTTTAAAATTACACTCTGTGATTATTTTCAGTTACATCTGTGTAATTTTGTCTGAGAATATCTTTATTCTTTCTTCATAGCAGACCAATAGTTGAGCTAAACACAGTTTTCTAGTTTGGCAATCAGTTTCTCATAACTGGATCCCTCCGGGTGGGTCCCGCCATGTCAGACAGGCAAGTGTGAGCTTTCTTTCCTTTGCCTCTGTCTCCTAGGTGTTGAGAAAACAGGTGTATATTCAACCATACCTCAGATCTACTCGTATTCTTGATGAGGTTAAGAGGGTTTGTTTCATATTAATGTGTTTGTGTGTAGAAAGGGTACATGCTTGTGTGCCACCATGTACGTGTGGAAGTCAGAGGACTGTCTATAGAGTTGATTTCCCTTCCACCACGTAGGTCTTGGGATCTTAGCCTCGGCTTGGCCTGCTGCAGGCACTTTTACATACTGAGCCATTTTATAGGACTTCTCACTCTAGACCTTTATACACAACCTATTCATTCATTCATTTTTAAGAAATAGCATGAGCAGTTAAGAACACTGACTGCTCTTCCAGAGGCCCTGAGTTCAATTCCCAGCAACTACATGGTGACTCACAACAGTCTGTAATGAGATCGGATGCCCTCTTCTTGTGTCTTCTTGTGAAGACAGCAACAACGTACACATATACATAAAATAAATAAGTCTTTTTTTAAAAAAAGAAAGAGCGAGCATGTTCAGAGACCACAGCCAAACTGGAAACCTCCACCTGGTCCCTCCCCTTGGAGCTCATGGAACCCTTACAAAGAAAGGAGCCAGATGGATGGAGAACACCAGGAGAACATGGCCCACACAGTCAACTCAATGGGGCTCACAGAGGCTGAAGCAACAATCACGGAGCCCGCATGTGTCTGACTTAGGTCCTCTGCATATATGCTGTGGTGGTGTAGCTTGGTGTTTTTATGGGACTCTTAACAGTAGGAGTGGGGTTGTCTCTGGCACCTTTGCCTCCTCTTGGGACCATTTTCCTCCTCCTGAGTTGCCTCACCAAGCCCTGAGATGAGGCTTTATGCCTAGTCTTACTGTATCTTTCTGTGTCCTGTTGGGTTGATATCCCTGGGAGGCCTGCTCTTTTCTGAAAGGAAATGGAGGAACAGCAGATCTGGGGGAGAGGGAGGGTAGTAGAGCGGCAGGCTGGGAGAGGTACGGAGAGAGGAAACTGAGATCAGGGTATATTGCATGAGAAAGAATAAATAAAAAGCAACAACAACAACAAAAACCTCACATAACGAAGAGAGAAGAGATGAGGGAGAGAGAGCATGGGAATGTTTAGATTCCTTGTGGCCAATCAGTAAGTTGGTAATAATTGATTGTACTTCCTTGTGAAATTATTTTAAAGCCTTTACTAGGCTTTCTTAATATGATTTTAGCACTTAAAAATTGGATGTATCCATAAATACATCTCAAATGCTTCCTGAGGGTTTATTTTCAATTATTTGTCTTTTTCCTATGCCAGTGTCTTTCCTCAGACACCAGATAACCTTCGGCTATCACTCATTTCTGTTCTGCAAAGCAGACGGGGAAATTGTCTCCAGGAAAAAAGAACTGCTAGTTCTCATTCCTGGCTGATGAGGGAGTGGGAGGGAGGCTTCACTGGTAAGGCTCAGACACAGGCAAAGCTTTAGTCTCTGGGAGGAAACACTTGTCTCTCGCCAGGGTTGGGAGTGAAGACTGCACCACCAGCCTCAGTAGCATCTATCTGTTGAGGAGCATACTAAAGACAGGCTCACTGCTCAATATGCAAACTTCCACTCTTTCCTCACTGCCAGCCAAGTATCTCACCCATAAAATACTGTAATCTTGATCTCCTTCAGTCACATTTGGCTATATTATTGGTAACAGACCACACAGTAGGGGTAGGTCTAATGCTTACCTACAAGTGACCTTCATCCCAGGACTCACGAACTTGATCATTTGGTCCCCAGTTAGTGGCACAGCTTGGAGAACTTTATGGAATTTTTGGAACGAGAGGTCACAAAGCAGACTTACAGCCAGGAAGCTGAGCTTGAAGGTTATAGGCTGATTCTGGATCCAGCCCAACACCTCAGCTTCCTGACTCTCTGGGATGCAACACGCTGTGGAGCAAGTAAGCGCCAGCTGTCAGGAACGAGTGTCTGGTGGTCATGCTGGGCAACATCCCTCGAATCTAAGCTACACTGTCTTTGCCTCTTCTTTCATGTTGTCTCAGGCACATGAAAAAATCCCTAATGCATTTGCCTGTCTCTGCATTTAAACTGCACTCATAAGATTCCCAGGAAAGACTAACTGTTTCTACTCATATAAATATTCAGATACTAATATGCTAACTGATGGAAATTACCACAAAGCTTAGAGTTTAAAAACTTTGTTGTAGGTTTGACTGTGAAACTGATCAATGAATCCAAATAACATTCACCTTTGCAGTGGGCAAGAAGGTACTCTGATAGATGAAGACATTCTAATGGTTATTTTTGGTTTTTGTTATTTTGTTTTGTTTTGTTTGATAATGTGAAGGACAATGAGAGAGCTAGAGCAGCATAGAGTGTTGCTTCACAACACTCAAGCCGACAGAGCTCCCTGCCATTAGAAGAACTCTACACTGGCATCTACATACTGCATTAGTCTCCATAGCTCATGTGCAGACAACACAGGGGAGCCTGAGCAACGGAGAGTTTCGCTTTCCAGCCACTGGACTTCACCAAGACACAAGGAAGGCAAGATGGTAGGAAGAACTGAGTGCTCTTGGCTTAGGGAGGGAGTGGCTTGCAAAAACAAACACACACAAAACGTGGCTTAGCCTGGTGGCATTGAAGAACACACAGTAGAGGTGGTACTGGAGAGGAAGATTAGTGAGTGACTTGGGATCCTCACTGCTTCTCAAGAGCTGTGCACATTTGTTCTTTTGCAGGACCTCTCTGCTCATCTTTGAAACAAGGTAACAGCAGCAACACAGGCTTAAACAAGCCCTTTCATGAGACACTTGTGTGTCTTTGAAACAAGGTAACAATAACAACACAGGCTTATTCAGACAAGTCCTTTCATGAGAAGCCATCATTTTTACCACCATTTAAGGCATTGAAGTGGAAAAACAAGACAAAAAATACTATTTAGAATACCATTCTGCTATGGCTTATAAATGGATATGACATCTGACATAGGGTCTCTGGTTCCCAGTAAAGGCTAATTGAAGTGAATCTCCACATGCACTCGTGTGTTTAGCCAAAACCATGAAGGCACCCGCCCATGAAATACTTTTTACCATTGCTAATAAGAGCCCTCATTACTTTCTTTCCTGAGACCGTCTGATAACTGACTAGATTTCCAACTGGGAATGTCAAGAACCAATCCAAGTGTCACTGTGTGGACCAGTGACTCAAAGACTAGCACATTCCCCTCATCCCAGCAAACTTCAATTTATTCCAGAATATGATTCCAGTCCTTTGCCAGGGCACTGAACTATAGACAGGACAACTGCAGCTGTACAATTCTATAGTTCTCTTGACTCTAAATATCAGCGGGGTTTAGTATAAAAGCCGAAATCACCCTAACATTAGATAATGCATTCCATATCTCTAAATAATAAAAAAAGAATTCTATGAACCAAGTGAGGAATGAAAAGGAATTATTATTTATCAGAGGTTTATTTTACTTAATTCATATGCATTACTGTATTCTCCGAAAAAATGTATTTTATGTGTATTCATGTGTGTGTATGTGCACCAGGTTTATTACTGGTACTTGTGGAGCCCAGAAGGAGGGGCCAGAGCCCTTGAAAGCAGAATGAAGACAGTCGTAAGGTACCATGCAGGTGCTGGGGAACAAACTGGAGCTCTCGGCAAGAAGAACAAGTGTTAACTTCTGCTCCCTCTCTCATGTCTAAATTATTGTGTTCTAAACGTTCATATAATTGTATATCCCATGCCAAGTAAATCGGACACATTCCTCTTCTCACCTTATAACTACCAAGCGGAGATTTAGCACATGCCAACGAGGACCCCCGGGGGAATGATGAGGAAGGTATACCTGACCCTTGCTTTAGAGAATTTATGACCAAAAGGATGAAGATACCAAACCACGTCAGAGTTGTGTGCTGTAGAATAAACCAAAGTCAGAACCCTCAGTGTAGAAGTAACTTTACGGGAGGGAGGTGTTCTGACACACTCATCCCTGTTTAGCTCCCGAGCAAACAGTGCAGAGACATCAGAATTTATTCACAGGCTACAAACCTAAACTGGGCAGGCTCTGAGACTATTATAACTGGAGTAGGCTATTAATAACCAGACATATACCCCATTACTTGCCATCTGCTGGGTTCCATGTGTGTCCTCAGCGTGAGCTTCTATTGCCTCATGCTCATGGTCTATCCTCCTTCTCCTGCCGGTGGCAACCTGAGACCTCCTACTCTATCTCAAGTCCAGCCTTCCTCTCTCTCCTGCCCAGTTACAGGTTCTAGCCTTTATCATCCAGTAAGAGATTATTGGGGAGCATTCTTTACAGCACATTGGTCAATACAATGCCCATACTTAGACTGCAACCTGATCTTGGGGGCTCAGAACTCAGCATCTGAATTCAGAGCACACAGGGCCAACCCCAACTCCTCAGTGCGGTCTCTGGCAGGTGAGAGCAGTGTCAGAGCGAGGCATTTACTATGTCTGAAACACAGAAGGCAAGAGGCACAGTAGTGATGTGAGGATTTAATCAAAGGCAAAAGAAGAGTTTGGAATAGAGGAGACTGATCTGTATATACTGCAGACAGGTCACACGGGCCTGTAAGAGTTACATGGGCCTGGGCAGGCACAAGTGTGGCAGTTGACTGGGCATTGAAGAATGTAGGCAGCAAAGGGGAAAGGTGACCAGTGGTTGGTGGTTGCACTGCAGCAGATCCGTTGGGGGTGGAAAGAAGAAACCTTTAAAATGTTTAGCTATTGTTACACGTGCTGGTACATAGACATACCTATATATTAAAGGGAAAGAAACGTGATATAATTATACTATAATCACAAAAATAAAAGAGATAACTTAAAAAGTTTAAATAAAGGTTTCCTGTGATTTTATAGGAAGGGGAATGAGAGGGATGAGAAAGGTGCCAATGTTTGTGGCTTCAGCTGGAAAAAGAGAATGGTGAGCTCGCAGCCATCCCTTCCTTCACAGACTCGGAAGTTAAGTAGAGCTCTGGGAGAAGGGTGTTGGTGTTAGTCATCTGCTGGTGCTGGTAGAGGCCATCCGGGTGCAGATGTTGAGTATTACCCCGCACCCCATCTTTAGTAAGTCTAGAAGGCCAGGATAGTAAAACCTACCGACTACCCGGAGCAAGGGTGCAGAGTCCCCGGAGGAACACAGATGCTAAGAGACAGGAGAAAGGGGAAGACAGCCAAAGAAAAGAGGCTCAGAGCTTCCAAAAGGGTGGAGACAGACAGGAAAGCGCTGGGGCTTAGAGCCAGAGGCGAGGAATGTTGGGCTGGTGAGTGTTAAATGCTACTGAAAGTCAAGCCCAGCAGCCTGGGAAATGGCTCAGTGGGCTCCACCCAGGGTAGGGCAAGGAAAGAGAGGTGGGAAAGGGAGGTGAAAGCAGACACTTCCTGAGGCTGAACTGAAAGAGACTGAGGTGTAAGGGCCATCGGGCAGGGGCCCAAGGGGTCTTCTGTCTGTGTGTTTCCAGGTGAGATATAATAAGGATCATTTTAAAAACTAGGAGAGGAAAACCAGGGGAGCAGAAACAGAAAGACTGAGGAATAGAAAGAATAAAAGTAAGTGAGGAAAATGGGAGAACAGCCAGCGTCAAGCGAAGATATGCGCGCGCCTCAGCGCCACTTGGGCATCGTCATGGAAGAAATCTATCCCGAATTTACTTGGTTCTGAAGGAACGCGAAAAGAGAGATCATCGGTATGTGGGAGGCGGGGCGGCAGTTTAGGGGTGTGTGAATAATTGAGCTTTATAGAGAAAAAGGTCTAAAACAGTTACTGAAGCTGGATACAGCAAAAAAATGGGAGTCATTATTAAATGAAAGGGAAGACTTCTAATTTACTACAGTTGTCCTGCTTGATCTCCTAACGCTTCTGCAAAGTCATGTTGCACATTTATCACCATTGCCTGCTGAGTCTGAAGCCATAAGGAAATTTGTGTTTTCATGGTTTTCTTTTCCAGAGGGTTGCCGACTTATCTGGAGGCAGAATTTACTGCTCAGCCAGATTCGGTTCTCAAACATTCACAGAAAAAATGGCCCAGTGAGCTCACTTCCAGTCACCACATGCTGCTGCCAGGAAAAGTCCCAAAGCCAAGAACACAAGGGAGAGGGGCCGCTCTTCCTGTCCCCAGTGCAGTCATCCTGCATTCCTTCATATATACATATGCTTTGAAATTATCAGTTGATGCAATGCTAAGACCAAGAGAAAAGGGGCACACCCTTGTTCAAAACAGGAAGCTCACCCAGCGTTCAGTGCTAAGGAGAGATACCCTTGAGAAGAGGAAGATAAGTCCAGCTCCTGTACATAGACTGTCAGGTCTTTACCTCAAGGAATCAGACTGACAATTTTCATGATAGGCTCTGCTTCAACTACTCCTTTATACAAAACACACTTCCAATGGGAGCAAGTGATGAGAAATACTGAGGGCCAAAAGGTTTCCCTCGGGGTTGTGTTAATTTATCTTAGAACAAAGAACCATGCCATAGACAAGGCATCCATTCAGTCCTGATCATAGTGACAAACCTTACGTAAAGATCATGTGAGGAAAAGACTCCCAATCAGTTGTTGACCAACTTGCCTATGAAGGATGTCTTTATTGTTCTAACTAGCAAGTGTCTGGCACCTAAGCCCAGTGAAGATTCCATTCAGGTGAGGCATAGGGAGAGGAATTAATCGAATGAAAGTGAGTTAATATCTTGGTTCACCTAGCAGATAAAAAAATCTCTAAGGATATAGAAGTCTGACACAGATAGAAAAAAAAAAATGGCACTCAAAGGTTTCCTGGTCACAGCCAACAGTTTCAAGTCTAGTTAGCAAATGCACTAGGGATGGAGTGAGAATCCTGGAGTGGCTTCCAATCTAGCTGGGTGAGCTAACCTGTAAGACTAGGAACAGGTCATTTATGTCTTCTGTGTTGAAATCGGTGCAGTGTCTCAAGACAAAATTACAGATTGGTTGAGGACTTCAAATGAGATTCCAACCTTAAGGTACTTTGTAAGCTTGAAACTATTTTGGAAGGTACATTTGTTTAAAGTGACCATTATGAAGCTTAAATATATAACAGCTTATTACAGCCCTAGAAAATAGAATTTTTTAAAAAGATAATAAATAATGAAGACATCAACATGGCTGAAAGGTAATAGGCACAAATTCAGAAAGAAAGAAAGAAAGAAAGAAAGAAAGAAAGAAAGAAAGAAAGAAAACAACCGAGGGGAAAAAATCAACTTCTAGAAAACTTTGCTGCCAATCCAGAGCTGATGTTATGAGACATTCTAACAGATCGAACAGATTAAGCAGAAAAGGATGAAACCAAGTCAGGGCTCCCAATTCAGTCACTGCTGAGTTGGTGAAGCATTTTGACAAAAATTATTCCAGTGCAAACTGCTGAGGCTTGGGCTCACCTTGGGATCCTGTTTCAAGGGTGTGTCTGATGTTTTCCTTGTCTGTCATTTCTGCTGTATGTAGTTCAAACATACCGTTTACCCCACTTACATAACATTGGCATTATAAATTGACATGCAATTTCACTCAGAACAAGGGTTAAGCACATGAAAACCGTATCATTTTCTACCCACCTAATTAGTTAAGACGAAAGTGTCCAGGAACATACTGCGTTCAAGGGAAGAGAGGGCACTGAGTTTCTCAGAATGCTGGCAAACATTGGAGAAGGCTTGCTGTCAGGGCACCACAGCTGGTCAACAGCTGTCGAATGCACCCTCATCATCTGTGTTCCCGGGGAGCACTGGGAATCGAATAGAGACTTACATGCGTGTGCTATGTACACGCAATGGCCTATGCAGAACACCCTGTAGCTTGTAGAAAAGACAGAACTTTAAATGTCTCAAGGTCGGAAAAATTAACAATAGAATATCAAGACGGTGAAAATGTAACTATATCTAAAAATAAATAGCTTTATGTGCTGACATAGGAAAGTCTCAAAGATGTCACATGATGTGAAAATCATTAACATGAAAGTGTACATGTGTGTGTATATGTGTATGTGTGTATGTCTATGTGCATGTGTGTATGTGTGCATGTATGTATATGTGTGTCCATTTGTGTGTGTGTGTCTATCTGTGTGTATATGTGTGTATGTGTGTGTGCATGCATGTGTGTATATATGTGTGCATGTGCATGGGTGCATATGTGTGTGCCCATATGTATGTATGTGTGTGTGTGTGTGTGTGTGTGTGTGTGTATAAGAATCTAATGCCTATAAAAAGGAAGCCAATAATAAACGTGTAGATGTGAGAATAGCTCTGAAAGGTACAAGAGATGAAGGGCAGTTTCCTATGGACAAGAGTAGGCAGGAGACTTCTGCCTTTGGAGATTTTAGTTTTTAAACTTTGTAAATGTACCATTGTTTCTAAAGTGAAGAAGTCAGTCTTTTAAGAAATTATTCTCTTGGAAGTCTATTGTCTTCACCAAGTGCGGACTGCATCATGACCCTATCCGTAGCTTTGGCACCTAGCCCAGGGCATAGCATGGAACATTAGATCAACAGTACTTGCTGGATAAACAAAGGAATCAAGTCCCACACATTAAGCTTGGCTGACAGAGGAGCAAACACACTGCTTTGGTGCTTCACAGAGTCCCCTGTGTCATACACTGCAGGCAGAATGATTCGTGAGAAGGATGTGGCAGAAGAGAAAAACAAAAGAAGTCAAGGAGATGGAAGCTGAGGTGAAACCAGGTTCCAGACAGCAAATCCTCATGCTGGCAGGCTCTCATTCTCTAGATCTTTCTAGAGTCAGCCAACTAAGGTTGGGTAGACAGACTGAAGGCGGGGAGGGAAAGACAAAATCAGAGTTGCACAATGCAGATTTCATGTAGAATCAGTTGCTTTTCTCTCAAAAAAACAAAGATGATTTGGGATTTATTTAGTTTTAAGTAAGCCATTTGGCTTATGGTCCTTTTTAAACTGGTTGCAGGTTTTAAATCTTTCTTTTATGGTTTCTTTTAAATATTTATTTGATACTGTTTTCATCTCCAAGGTTCCAAGTCACCAGCCCACTTAGACTCAGTTGAATTAGAAAGTGATTAATGATTGTTATATTCCATGGCTTAGAGAGCTGACTTGGCTGTACATGGCATCTCTGAGGATCTGTAAAACTCCAATAGACACTGGAAACCCAGTCATGTGTTGCCTGGCTTAACTGACCCTCAGAGTGATGTGGGTATCCATCCTTCAAAATCTGCCCCAAGTGTGGCTAAACTGCAACGGAGTTGAGGAGAGCTTTCCTTCTCTTAACTCATTCTTTAGCCTTTATGTGGAGGGAAACTATTTTCAAAATCAAATGTGTACAGAATATATTTCAATAGCTTTTCTATTGAAGACTGTAACAATAAGCCATATCCATCGTATTTTTCCTTTGGAAGGGTAGCCTACAAGGCACTCTTTACTTCCTTCATATAGAAGCTGCATGTTATAAGAAACCTCTACTTGCTTCGCAGGAAGTCACTACACAGAAGGAAGACACCAAGGCTAAGATAACTTGCTGCTGGGACTCAAGGCTCCCAACATCTGCTCAGGAAGATTTTTAGGCTATTCAGGCTGCTCCACAACAATTGTCCAGAAATTAGAAACTAGTCACATGATCAAGCACAGAACAATGGGTAATTTGCATTATATAGCATAGGCAGGCATGGTACCCTGCAGTCTCATACACTAGCAACGACAATAATTCACTGTAATTGTATGTGACAATGTTGACTGACCTTAGCAACATCAAGTGCAAACAGAAGTGCTCAGAAAAACTACACAGCTTGATGCTCTTTTTTGAACATAATTTTTCCAAACAAAGATGCATACTATTTCATTTATACACAAACATACATGCTCACATACATACATACACATGTCCATATACATGCAAACAAGAGCATGCATGCACATGCACACATGCTCACATACATACACACATGTCTGTACACATGCAAGCAAGCAGTACAATAAACAGGAGCGTGCACATACACATACATCTCACATGTACACATGCAAAGAGGCATGCACACACACAGGAGCATGCACGCACACGCTTGCATAAGCACACCCATGCACACACATGCACACACACACGCACACACATGTACACGCACAGATACACACTTGCACACACATAAAAACATGTACATGTGAACACAGCATGAAACTGCAGCAGAAATCAAAAGAAAGCTCCTCATGGAATTCAAGATGGCCATTGACTCTGAAAAAGGAGTAGGGGAGGGGTCATTGGCACACAGGTAGAAGGGAGCGAGTGTTTATGTCCAGCCCTGTGTCTGGGACACACAGCTTTGACATTCATCATAGTACTAAAACAAGAGTATTTAAAACTAAACCAGAGATGAGAGTGTCACAAAATAAAATACATATGAAAATTCTATAAGAAAATATGTTATTTTGTATGTTAAAGAAAAAAAAAAAACCCTAAGTATTCATACCAATGCCCAGATCCTAAACTCAAACAGGATGGGAACAGACGCTTGTAATGGGCGTGCTTAGGATGTGCTAAAAAGTGCTGAGGACTTCAGTGATGTTTTCCTTGATGAGCAAACACACTCTACTTTTAAATAAGCATTTCTATGGTGGTGGTGTTTAATACTAACGACTTGTGTTTCTAGTTCATTAATTGCCTGAGACTGAAGTTGTAATCTTACTGATACAGAAACAGCTTCATCTCTAGAATCAGACAAGACTTTCATAATGAGTAATCAGTGGGAATAACAGCTTCTTGGGATAGCTTTGGCCTTGTTCTTCTCTGTAAAGCCTGTGGATAAACTCCATTCTCCAGAGCAGTCTCCAGTGAAGGATTCTCCCCTAGATTTCCCCTGGCCTCACCCCTTCACCTGGTAACTTCTCTGACAAAGAAAACAAAACAAAACAAAGCAACAAAAACCCAGTATAACCTGTAACCATTGCTCCCCAGGGAGCCTCTTCCTCCTTAGGAACAGCTTACAGCTGGTCTCCTGTTTATCACAACAGTACTGTGAAGAATGCAGGACAAAGAGGAATTCAACAGATGACCACAGATGATTCTAAAAAGATGAAAATTGGCTCAAAAATGTGGCAAGTGCATAAGCATGTGCTCAAAATATATGCAGGATGTTTAATATTAGCCCACGCATAATTCCTAATATTCACATACTGCTTTTAATTTGTAACAATCTGTGGTAATATTTTTAACAAACATAACTCTTTTGCTTACAGTAGTGGCACAAATTTGCCCTTTCAAATGACTAATTTTTTTTTTTTTAATTGAGTGCAGTTTTAAAATTTTGAAAATAGTCTCAAGCACATGTGTTAATGTAAACCAGTCAAAGGTTATGGGGGTAACAGGTGAATAATTTAGTGTAGAAGGAATTCATTCTGGCGCAAATGTTCAAGACTGTCTTGGTACCCCTCCCTGCCAGAAAAGGGATCTTAAATATGCAAATCACCTACAGCTAAATTAACTTGATAGTCCTCTCACTAAGAAATAATTACCAGTTCTACTGTCTTCCACCTTGAGAAACTACCATAAAAAGAACATTTTGTGTCATCATGGAACTTCCAGCTGAAGGACAACTCAAGCAAGGTGAGCAGGTGACTCACCCATCAATAGAACAAAAGCTCAATCATGGTGGTGATGGGAAGATGCCCCACTGCCTCAGCAACAGCCAAAGCTTTCTGAGGCAGCCGACACTGACCTAAAGCCTGAGGAGGGTGCGCTGGGAGGAAGGGAGCAGATGTGGATACCTGAAGAGGAAAGTGCGGAGATAACTAGTGAGCTCCACGCAGATAGGACAGAGCTAGACAGGAAGAACTGGAAGTAGCGAGAAATGAGACCGAAGAGACAGACACCAGATCATGAAAAGGCTTGCCTCTGCAGCTCAAACTCCCTGCCAGCAGGAAATGGGAACGGACATTTGGAAGACTCTCGAAGGGAAGCAATACAAGGCAAGATACCAAAGTACATACAAGTCAACTTCCCAACAAAAGATGGAGGCTGACACATAGTCCTTAATGAGACAGATGAGATCCTAAAAGAAATAGTACACACTAAGTCACCTGGATTCCCTTCTATAGGCAACCAGGAGATGTGAAGGATGCCATGATGCTCATATTTGCATTATAGATGGAGGTGTTTTCCCGCGCAGGGCAGCTAAGGATGGAGGGGGGAGATTGGCCCTGTCTCCGCGACAGAGTGTGGAGAAGAGAATAGCAAAGGATAGACAGCTGGGAGGAAGGATCGCTCCGGGAGCCAGGTTTCCCAACAACGATGGCAGAGGCCAGGTCTCTCCTGACCTCTGAAGCTGCTGACCTAGTTTCTGGACTCACTGAAAATCCATGGCATCCATGGCTGGGATTCAGGAAGGGATACAGTCCCAAATGTTGGTCGATCTGGAGAATTGGAGATTAGCTACTACCTCCTGCATAGTTCTGTATGGTCCCAGAATCCACAAAACAGAACTGCTAACCAACGCCCATTTCCAGCAGCAGGAATGTTGTCTGCTTCAATTCCAAACACTTCCCGTTTGGCCACGAATGTGACCTTGACTGTCCCCATAATCGGATGTAAATGTATTAACGCCATTGAGTCCGTTGCCTGCAACTATGTGTCTTGGCTGCCTCTCAAGTCTTTCATTCCCATCTCATGCTGTTTGTTGCTATTCTTTAAAAGCTTTGTGCAGCTCTTGAGTTTTTGGACTGCTATCTGTTTCTTTCTCATGCGTTCTTTCATTAAAATTGATTTCTGAATGAGGAAAAGACTTTTAGAGAGATACCAGAACCTAAGCACCAGACGTAGGGATAGGGATAGCCGAGATCTGAGTAACGTTATTTTAATTGCAATTTAAAACCAAAAGGCCAAAGACGTAGCGAAGAGCTGGTTTCATTACAGTTGTTCCATGCATGAAATGAACCATTACACACTGGAAAAGAGGAAATCATTCCAGAATGGCTTAGTTATCACAAACACAATGACTTCCAACAAGCTGTTTTTAGTCCCATGGCCAAAACCCCACATTCTGTCGACATTTAGGGTTTTTTTTTCCTTGATGCGGCATTATATTGTGAAATGTTATTTCATGTTGTGCTCTCTTTCTAGAATATCTTTGCATTGAATAATGAGAGAAATGACCAGCTGGTCTCTAGTAGTTACAAAGCTCTTTATAGGAGGTATCGGGATGCTGGCAGATGGTAATTTTAGGTAGAGGTCTCTCTAAGAATAGGTTTGTGGCACCTTGTTGGTATAGAATATACAGCCTTGCATTTCTGAGAGTCAGGGAGTGGTAGTTTATTGATATAGCTATTTGTATTTTGATCTCAATGGGGTCTTGTATTCCTTCATTAAAGTGAGAAAATATTTCAGGCTCAGTGGATTTAAGGTATAAGGACAAAGAGAAAGGTGCTCAATAAAAGCCTTTCTTCCTAACTGTTGATTTTGAAATTCTGAATTGAGAATATTCTAGGACCAGGAAAGGAAGGGAAGAGAAAGTAAGGTCTTTGGGATTTGGAAAGCAGAAAGAATAGGTCTACATCTTTAAAGAAATTGAATTACCTTAACCTTGTGTGTGTGTGTGTAGGGGGGGGAGTCTATGTCTGTGTGTCTATGTGTGTGTTGTCTGTGTGTGTGCCTGTGTGTATGTGTGTGTGTGTCTGCCTGTGTGTGTGCCTGTGTGTGTGTGTCTGCCTGTATCTGTGTGTCTGTGTATGTGCCTATGTGTGTGTGTGTCTATGTGTATCTGTGTGTGTGTGTGCCTTTCTATGTGTGTGTGCCTATGTGTTTGCCTGTATCTGTGTGTCTGGGTATGTGCCTGTGTGTGTGTGTCTGTCTATGTGTATCTGTGTGTGTGTGTGTGTGTGTGTGCCTTTCTATATGTGTGTGTCTGTGTGTCTCTGTGTCTGTCTGTGTGTATGTATCTCTATGTGTGCCTGTGTCTATGTACCTGTGTATGTGGTGTGTGTCTGTCTCTGTGTGTGTTTGTGTGTGTGCCTGTGGCTATGTGTGTGCCTGCCTGTGTGTGTGTGTATGCCTGTGGCTGTGTGTGTGCTTGACTGTCTGTGTACCTGTCTCTGTGTGTGTGTGTGTGTCTGTCTGTCTATCTATACACATGCATATCACAGAGCATGTATGGAGGTCAGAGAACAGATTATAGGAGTTGTCTCTCTCCTTCCACCATGAGGGTCCTGGGAATTGAACTCAGGTCAGCAGGCTTAGAGACAAGTGTCTTTAGCCACAGAGTCATCTTCCCAGCCCTGAATCTTTATTAAAAGCAGGGGTTCTACAATCTGGAAGAGGAAGGTGGTATGTGGTAGAGCAGCAGAACTGACCCTGACTCCTTTGCAAGGCCTGCCACGAAGCTTTGGACTATGCAGCAGATGCCAGAACTCTACTTCTGCTCCTTGGCACAGGTGGATCCAAGTCACTTAGGCCTTAAGACGACATTAGGAAGGAGTCTTCTGTTTGTGCATGTGGTCATGCATATTGAATTTTTTCCCGTACTTATTCCATTGAAGATAAGAAATTCTAAATTTTTTAGAAATGAATAGACCTCTATTTGCACATGGGCCTTGGGCCTTGCAAGTTCTAGACAACTCCAAACCAGCCTTACACTACACAGCTGATGTCTCACAATGCTGCAAATTAGCTCTTTGAAATATGGTTCAGAATGATTTGAAATGGGTCATGCTGTTTGTTGGACTGAAGGGTAACGAAGTCAAATCCAAACTGCTCACACTTTTTGTTTAAAGCAGGAAAACATAAAAGGGTGGGTTTAGAAGAGACAATGCCAGGCGGACCTGCCCTGGTTGTCCTAACAGTGAGAAGTGGACAAGATGGTGGTGGGCTGGGAGAAGCAGATTCACATCCTTACAGACAGATCATTACTCTGTCACAATGCTCTCAGGAACCTTTTTCTTCTGCCCTAAGTCCTTCATGTTAGACAGATGTGAGCTTCCACTGTCCCTAATCCAGCACACCACTGTCTCACAAACCAGACTTGAACCTTGCCTCTCCACACTAAAGGATGCCTGTTCTGTTAGCTTTACCTCTCAGGGTCTCATTTGAACGGTGTTGCCCTTACTTTTGCCCTTCTTCTTTAAAAGAATGTTTTCATATTCCATCAGTCCCAGGGTCTGCAATCATGGTGGCTTCGGGGCCTCAGTTAGAGGGCTAGAGCCAAGGTCTTTTCAGCAGCTTCACAGCTGGCTGGAGCTGGCTCATGTTCAGGTCCTACCTTATGCCCATCAAGGCCTATCCCTTAGCCACTACATGCCCCAGTTCCCCTGTTCGTATTGACATGATCTCTATTTTCTGTGTCTTCTGATGTTTTGAAATCTTGAAGGCCCTTTGTCTTAGCTTGGGTTTTACTGCTGTGAACAGACACCATGACACTGGGTCAGAGGTTAAGTTCATTACCATCAAGATGGAAACATGGCACTGAGTAGGCATGGTGCCAGATGCCTACTCAGAGCTCTGTAGAGCTGAGAGCTCTACATCTTCATCTGAAGGCTGTTAGAAAAGACTGGCTTCCAGGCAGCTAGGATGAGAGTCTTAAAGCACATGCCCACAGTGACACACCCACTCCAACAAGGCCACACCCACTCTAACAAAGCCATACCTCCTAATACTGCCACTCCCTGGGCCCAGTATATTCAATCCATCACAGCCCCTAAGAGGCTTGTGTGTTGGTCAAAACCCTGACAAGCTCTGGCTGGGACTCTTCTCTCACACTTCCACTAGCCCCCATTCAGTTGGCATGGTAACACATGTCCACCTCCTGCTCTTGGCAAATGTGAGTAAATATATTCTTCTCCCAGTGACATTGATCCCTTAGGTCCATCCATCCTTCCATCCACCCATCTGTCCGTCTGTCCATCCATCCATCTGTCCATCTGTCCGTCCATCCCATAAATTCTGGGCATATGAATAAGACAGCACTGAAACTCCAAGATGATAGTGATGGTGAGTTCCCAGAGTATTTAAATACCCAAAGATGTGTCTGCATGCATGATGCTCCGTGAATTGCATTGTGTATACAGGAAGGCTTAATTACTGCTGTTATTTTAAAACATTATTACAACTGTTGAGCACCAGGTGTCTTCTCCTTCTTTCTATGGCATCATTGGTTAAACACACTGGGTTCATGTCCACAGCAAAGAAACATCCTGCTAATGAATGCTGAGTCTTAAGATTAAATAATTATAAATGGGTCACACTCAGAGCCAGTCCTACTTCCAAAATTTCTAACAATTGTATAAGGACCTGAGTATTGTTTTTATGTCAAGGTAAGCTTTTTGATCTAATGGCCACGGCCATAGAAAGGCTATGAAAGGACTATACTCATTTTCACATTCTGTAATGCCCAAGCTGTGTGACATCTCTGGGGGACTCTCCTGCTAGTAAACCCCAACCTGCTGTTTCTGCAAAGGAAAGTGTTAAAAAGAAAACCCATGGGGGTTGGGGGCTCTGGAAAACAAGACCTTGTTCTTTTGCCTGTTTTCTCAAGTCCAGTGTGAACTATGAACTCTGGCCAATGGCACTCCTTGTGCCCTAGCGAAGACACACTAGCCCCGTTAGCCTGCTGTAAGGATCATGAAACCTTGAAAGTGACATAAGATGTGAGCAGGGTAGTGGACCATAAAAGGGTTCTTAAAGGGGCCTAGCTCTGCGCTGGCTTCTCTGCTAAGGTAGCAGAGTGATCATACTTCTCAACTTTTCATCAAGCAAGGAATTCAAGACCTGAAGAATGATATACAAGAGAAAGTTCCCGCTTCCTCTCATTGTTTTGGTTCTTTTGAACCTCATCAAATGTTCCAGAACTAGAATGGATATAAAGAGTAACCACAAGATGCTAATGGTCTCAGACAGACAATCTCAACACAATGCCCCACAAAAAGGAGCAAGAAACGGCGGTCAAACTATATAGAAAAATATCAGAGAAGAACTACACTCTAGCCAAACACAACACAAACCTTGAGTGGCCAAGGAAGGCCCATCGATGAGATGCTCCTGCATCATAGCTTAAATACTCCTAGAAAACCAGATGGAGAACTAGCCTTTTTTCTCCAACAAGAAGGAGCCATTACTCCACCTCTGTGGTGAAGCCAAGAGCATCCTAGCATCTCACAATGATGCAGTCCACGGGCTCCCCTTCTGCTGCTCCTGGTTTTCCAAGTATCAGAAGAGGAGGTTTCACCTGTTGTCCAGCAGTAATGAGGTGGATGGGGTCATCCTCATTGGTTGGTCAATGGGAACCAGGTAGTGGCAACCAAGATATCAAAGGGGACTGACCTCATCCAGGAGTCACAAGGTAACATGACGGCTCCTTTTTCTACTCTCGTAGGGTTACAACAGGCAGACAACTACCAAAACACTTGTTATACACAGGGTTGCCACTTATCTCAGTGACTAAGTTCACAGAGAAAATCTACTCTATGGGAAGTTGGAGGAGAGCTTCCAAGCAAATGGAAGAGAAGAGAGACACTTGGTTGATGTCAGCGCGGAGATGGTGCACATGTTTACAAATGTTGAACAAGGGATTACAGCTTTTACCATATTGTTTGTCATAAATGCATCGGTGAACAATTAATAAACTGCCCAAAACACTCACCTGTGAGAAATACAGAAAGCCTCACCAATCCATTAATCAGAAGATACAAGAGGAGCCTCATGCAAGCCTAAAAAAATTAGAACCAATAAAGGAGACACAACGGATGGGATCAATAGTTAAGTGATAAGAATATAAGGGTGGAAAATCAATGAACTGGAAGACAGAATAACAGAAATAAATCAGTCTGAATAGACAGAAATCTTTAAAGGGAAACCAGTCAACCAACAGAGATCCCAGAATACCAGGGACTGGAACAGAGGCAAATGATCTATGTTCCTGTTACTGGAGTCTTGGGGAAGAAGAGAATAGCACTTGAAGAAATAACCAGATACGTCCCCAATTTGGGAAGAATTTCAAATGAGACAAAACCAAAAGAATCCATGCAGAGCCATACCATAGGCTTCTAAAACAAAAGACAGATTCTATATAGCAGCCAGGGGGGAATGGCATCTCCTATGGGGAGAAGCAATTCAAATGTCTGCAGGTTTCACATCATAAACCATGAGGGCCAGGAGGAAGTAGCTTTTCCTTTTTCTTTCCTTTTTTCTTTTTCTTTTACTAGTCAATGTAGAATCCTATTCCCAGAAGGGGAAGAAGCAGTTTCCTTTCAAGAAAATTCAGGAATGGAGAAACAAAGACATCTCAGATGAAGGAAACTTAAAAGAATTTGTTTCCAGCTTGCCTGCAAAGAACAGCTAAAGGGTACCCTCTAAGAAGGAAAGAAAACATTAAAAAGGGCATTTGATACAACAGGAAAAGGTAACTGAAAACAGAAGCAAGAATATAGCCTTTCTTCATCTACAATTTACATGTGAAAATTCATCTAAAATTTAGATTCTAAATCCTATCGGATGCTTGAAGCAAAGATTATAACCCTGCAGCACAGATGTGATCGTGAGCATGAGACGTAAAGACATAAACAGGGAAGGAGAAAGGATGTGAGGGGAGAAAGTTTTCTATTCTTCACTTAAAATGATAAAACGACGCTGGCAGCCTTTGATAAGTTTTGCAAACACGAATGGATCAGAATGGAAAACACCGCACTCTGGGAAAGAGTTTGGAAAGTCCTTGAAGACTGAAACCACAGCTGTAACAACCTCGCAATCGCCCGTGAGTGAGTACTTATCTCAGAAATGAAGACTCAGGTTGGGTGTGGTGGGAACAACAGTAATATCAGCACTGAAGATGCTGAGAGAATGGTTGCACTGAGTTAGAGGCAAGTCTGGACTCTCCAGCAAACCCCACAGTTGGGGAGAGAGGAGAAAGGGGTTGCTGGCTATGACAGAGCCGTGGCACGCATGAACTCACAGTGGCTGTGGCTACATCCCCAAGATGTGCAAGATCA
>JADRCH010000151.1:4151335-4173296 GCA_019843965.1 Rhynchomys soricoides
GATGTACGGCTTCAGTGTAGGCAATGAGGACTGATTCTTAAAAAGCAGGCAGGGTGGGAGGGTGGTGCAGGGGCGGACAGGGAGAGGGTGTCAGCTGGCAGTGTTCCACTTACCACCAACATTACAAAAATGACTTGCTTTAAATCAAGATGGAAATTTCTACTTGTAAAGTAAAATAGAGCTGCATTAAAAATCTGTTTAGGAAGCCACTCATGCTTGGATAGACAAGACAACATGTTTCCTAGCAGATAGAAATGACCAGAATCATGTAAAACCACAGGATTGCAAAGAAGCAAATGCTCAGATTTGCTCATTTCCAGCTTAGACATTTGCTTCCCCAGAGCATATGTCCTATAAATAATGTAACACCCCATATAAAACCTGGTGGGAAATACAGCCTATTAAACTTCTCCCATTGTGCTTTCTTTATCTGTCATATGCTTAAATGCGGTTTTATTAACTGTGGTAATTGCTCTTTTAACTGCTAATGATAGCACGATACTGGTAAAAAACAGCTTGGAAGGTCGTTTCCCACCTCCCCTAGCAATCCTACGAGACTGTGTATAGGATTCTTGAGTTCCGGAAGATTTGGGTCTCTTGTACTTGGCTTAGTTTGGTCTCTTACCCAGATAGTAAATGGAGGGCTTTACTGACACATGTCTACTGTCTTATGTTAATCCCCACAGTTGCTGTGTGGATCAACTCTAGTAAATAATAGATGGTCCAAGTCAACTCTTTTGTCTGCAGCTCTGAGACTAACCAGTAGGGGGCAGTACTGGTGCTCTCTGGTAGGCATGAGCATTTGCTTTCCCGTGATTAAAGTGATTACAGTGAGTTAAAGTATTTCCGGTATTTCTGACAGCTTCTCTTGCCTTGCTCAGAGGGAAAAAACGCTGATGTTGGTCCCAAGAGACCAGAAGGTTGTTGTCGTTGACTGATCCTAGATCCTTCACCTCCCTGCTCATTTTTCTGATTTATCATGCCTAGCAAACAGCTCTCTGATTGGGTGCTTCCTCCCCTCCAGGAAAGAATGAATTGACTGCCTTCTGCAGCAAGTACTTCATGGCCTTTTCACAAAAATGGGGGTGGATGGGTCTTCCTTCCCTCCTTCCTTCCCAGGTTCTTCATCATATAGGGGAAAGGTAGGCATTTAAGGGAATTTCTCCAAAAAGCAACCATCAACATAATATTAAATAGGCAAACCCAGCATTCAAGAAAGACTAAGGTAGAATTATGAGTTTGAATTCATCCTGTTCTACATAATGAGTTCAAGGCCAGTCTGAGATATATAGCTATACCTTGTCACATCAAAGTTATCAAAAAGATAAAATTAAATGTATATTTTGTGTTTCATTCTCATGAAAGAACCTTTAAAAATCATCTCAAGTAATTGAGGAAGGTGACAGAGCCTAAGGTGCCTGTGTGTTGCATGACTGTGAAAAGCCAGGAGAATAGAAATGGTTCACAGTAGACATGTGGAAGAAAGAAGGTCGTTGGAGGTGGATAGAGAAGGTGGCAGGACAGATGAAGAGTGGAAGAGAGCAGATGTGTGTGAAGAAGGAAATGAGCTGGAAGCATAAAGCCCCCTGGGAAACAGAAGCCTCGTCTAAGAGCTAATCAGGCAACCCTGGTCAGAAGAGTCCAGCAAAGCCACCCACAGAACAAGCCTACAGTTCTCCCTTGCCTCAAATCCACCCTGAGTCTTGATTGAAACAATGACTTCTCTGGCACATTGTGTCCTAACTCACTCTAGAAAGTCTAGGATGCAGGAGACTGTGCCCATCACTAGGAGGTTGGAAGCTGGATCTATTGCCTGAGGTACTTTGGCAGCCTCAAGTCTGAGATCAGAACATGACTATGGCAGCTGGATTGAGGACATAACCTGATAGAGCACTTAACACCCAGACTCATCTCTCTAGCAGATATCGAATGCTGATTGGCTTATTGGATTTTGAACACACACATACACACACACACACACACACACACACAGTACAAAGAGTCTTCCATAGACTAGATCAAACAGAAGAATGACTATCAGGAAAGAAAGAAAAGTCCAAGGAACTGTATTTAGACATACTATAAAGGAAAAGGTAAACAAATTTGACCAAATATCCAAGAATTCTGGGAGACGATCAAGTGAACAAACCTAAGGATTCATGGGTAGAAGGAGCTGATTTAAAAACAAAAGGCATGGAGAACATATTAAATAAAATTATATGAGAGACCGTGAGATGGCTCACCAGAAACAGCTACACCATCCCCAAGCACTATGTACCCAAATTAACCCGTTACAATTCTGCAAAGAGCCTGGTCCAGTTTGGTACACAAACTCCCGTATATCTTCTAACAAATCTGTAAGAAAAGCACCAGCCTGTAACCAACAAAATAGACAGAAGAATTCCAAAGTTGTTCCCCTCATCTTCCTGCTCAGCTCTTTGAAGCTCCAGCCCCGCCCACTTTTGTTTTCCATCCCCCCGCCCCCCACGACCTCTGGCCTTTTTAGTTTGGACAGTAAATTACAGAATTCAAACCCTGACTGTGGCAGCGCAAATTCTTTTTGTCCTGTAACCTTAATTTGTTTACTAAGACCCCATGAATTCTGTAACTGATGCTCTGTTTAATCGCTGCGGTTTGCTCCTCTCCACCTTCAACTTCCGCTGCATCATCCAGATTATCCAGAGCCAGCCACATCTGTGAGGTTCCAGAGGGGAACTGCTGCTAGGCTCTTCAGCTTCCACACCAAGTCAGAAACTTCAGCCTCATGTTAAGTTTTCTATCTCAGGGTCTTTCAGGGGAAAGCATCTCCCAGCCACTGAGTCTTCTGTGGATAATTTATCTGAGCAGGGTTGATAAAGTAATTTGTCTTTCTTTTTCCCAAAGATTTCCATGGTAACTACAGCACTGGCTTCCTTCAACCAAGATATCCCCAGTCTACATCTCTGCTACTTTTTTCTCACATATTATATCCAAAATCAAATTTAGGATGAGGATTTCAGATGTCCTGTGTACATCCCAAAGAAAATATCAAACGTTAGGATGAATTCTCCAGGTGAAGTTACAAGAATCTTAGTTCTGCTTTATCCCAAATTACATTGTGACCTATACCTGTGCCTTTAACCTTTCTAGGAAAGGTCTCTCTTTCCTTGCCCTAAAAGATCAGTCATTCTAGACGATATCTTTCTCAAAATGGGGCTTGTATGAAGCTGTAGAATCTTGGACCCGCTGTAAGGCACGCTCAAGAAGAATCCACCCTAGCAGGCTCACATTAGCCTGAATTAAGATCATCAGATATTCTGGACTATTCAACCCATGGCTTTTGCTTTATAAAATGGGTTATGAGCCATCTCCTTTGAGAATCCTTTGCATTAAGCAGGTTCAAAAATCACAGAGAAGGAAAGAAAACATCTTAAGTATTTATCTTAGATCTGGATCAACTATTTCTTGCAAAGAAAAAGAATCAACATCTCTTGGCAATAATTCCCATGCTTTAGCTGTATTTTAACATAAGACCCTCAGTACCTGGTGGAGGAAATATATAGGACAGTAGACTGGAGGATTTTAAATGTCACATTTACACAATATCTCCTAAGAGATGTCTTTGATACAAGAAATAAGACAGCCACAGACCAAATTTGGGGGCAGAGGCTAAAGACTGTTCATTCATGAGAAATGGGCCGAAGAAATCATGGTGACTTGAGACCAAAAATAATGAAAATGTGAGTGTTTGGATTTCAAGGATGTAGAATAAGGGGTTCAAATCACTCCCAAGCCTTCTGAAAGGCTTTTATTTCTAATACTATTTCAAATAAGTAAGATTAAAAATATCGGATTTTGATTAGTTAGAACGTGTTTCTCTAGTACCATTCCTGAATAAGAAGAAGGCACACTAAGCACGGTGCTGTGAAGAGCTCTTGATGATACTCCCATGGAGAGCCCTGATGGGTGGCACTGAAGCTGTGATCCAGGGATGCTATTTCAAGACCCATGGGAAATGGAGAGGGAGATTGGCTTTTTTTTTTTTTTTTTTTTTTTGCTTTTATAATTTACATAGTCTAATAAATAAAATCACCTTAAAGCCATCACAGACAAAAGCATAGATTGTTGGAAGCCATTTTGCCTGCTTCTTGAAAGTCTGCCTGCCAGGCAGAGTCAAGGCAGATCAGGGTCTGTTGTCAGACTTCCTGGCTTGGAACAATAAGAGGAGATACCCCCGAGGCTCAAATCAAGGGGCTGAACATTCTCTTGACTTTGGTGGAAGAACCAGGGAGGCCTCTGGTTAAGAACGGATGGCTTCTGTGTATTTCAGCAATTGTTTCTGTTAACTTGTGGCTTTGCTTCCCAAAAAGGCTAAGAAAAATAAATTCAGGGCTGCTGCAGGGTGGACCGTCAGTCCTCCCAAATCTATCTCTTGTCTCTGCATCTTTTTTCTGTCTCTATCTTTAATCCTTGATTCCCCCCCTCGACATCCCCCTTGTTCAACATCGAGTCAGCTGGCCCAGCACAATAGATATTCTTTCATTTGGAGTGGGCGCGGGCGCGCGCGCCGTGTGTGTGTGTGTGTGTGTGTGTGTGTGTGTGTGTGTATTTGTTTTCAAACACATGATAGAAGTGTCAAGAGAAGAGATGAAAAATGGCAGAAAATATCGTATTGGAAATGAAGACTTGGTTAAGCAGTATGCTTTCCATGCAGACTCCATGATAGGTATGGTGATGCTCAAGAGGAAGGATGCTATACCCAAAAGTTAGAGGCTACAGAGAGCATCACTGCCCTCAGTGTATGCGTCTCATTGCATATTCTCAACGCTGAAATATCTAAAAATGCATTTTAAAGGACTAAAAAAAATAATCACAGCTCAAGATGGTATCAAAATTCCCAAACAACACCAAAATAAATTACATCTTCTACAAAGAAACCTCAAGTTACCATGGCTCAGCAACTGTCTGGTACAGGCAAAACCATTGCTTTGATCTTGCTTGTGTATGCTTTGGAGGCTGAGTTCCCTACACATGTTCTAATAATTCAGCCCTTTATGTTTGGACCTCGGCAGCACACAGCTGTGTCACTTCTCCCTTGAAGCCCACTACTGTTATGTGCCCTCTTCAATACTGCCACACACCTGCCAATCTTACACCCATCTAACACCATCCCTCTGTCAATGTGTGTGCACTCTTGTAGCAAAAGCAAATTTAGACCCTGATCAAAATTAATTAGTAGAAAGAATTCTCAGCAAACCAAAGTGCTAATAAATCTATTCTGATAGGTAACCACTGGATAGTGGTTTTGTTTGGTTTGTTTTGTTCTTAAATCTACATATTGTGTCGACTTGAGGGCAGGACAGCTGGCTATTCTCTAGGTCTGGTTTTTATAACATTTTTTAAAATGCAACATGCACAGACCCCTTTTCTAGACTCCTTAAGATTCAAGTCCTATGTTTAAGGAGAGCGTTACAATGTTTACTCTCTATGTTTACCGTCCATCCTGGTTTAGCTACATTATGCTATTGTCTTCTCTAACATTGTCTACTCTTTCACAGGTTTTACAGTAATTTTGTATTCATCTTGAATAGTCTAGATTTTGTAGACTATTTTTTTGGTTTTGATTTTTTTGTTTTTGTTTTTTTTTATTTTCTTTTGGTTTGGTAAATGTACTGACTGGTTTTGTGTGTCAATTTGACACAAGCTGGAGTTATCACAGAGAAAGGAGCTTCAGGTGAGGAAATGCCTCCATGAGATCCAGCTGTAAGGCATTTTCTCAATTGATCAAGGGGGAGGGTCCATAGTGGGTGGTGTCATCCCTGGGCTGGTAGTCTTGGGTTCTATAAGAGAGCAAGATGAGCAAGCCAGGGGAAGCAAGCCAGTAAGTAACATCCCTCCATGGCCTCTGCATCAGCTCCTGCTTCCTGACTTGCTTAGTTCCAGTCCTGACTTCCTTTGTTGATGAACAGCAGTGTGGAAATGTAAGTTGCATAAACCCTTTCTGCCCCAACTTGCTTCTTGGTCATGATGTTTTGTATAGGAATAGAAACTGTGACTAAGACCGTAAATGACTTGGACACTAGAGTCTGTTGAATATTGAAATACGTCCCTTTACATGTATCAGGGATGTAGAGGTGGAGGATGGCAGGGAAGACTGTCAATGAATTAAGTTATATGGTAAGACAATTGTAGTATTCATTCATGTCCATCCAGCTGAAGCTTAAACATCACCCAAATGTAGCCAAACGTGGGCTGTCAACACTGTGGTCCAGTATCAGAGTGACAGTATGCTATTCCTAGAAGTGTGTATGCCTGCCAAACACATCAGGGGGCTCGGGTTTGACATTATTTCCTGTAGTGCCTCTGGCAGCAGGAGCCTGGCAAAGAGGGCAGAACTTCCAGCTGGCCGTCTGCGATCGCTGGGCTACCAGAGATAATGGATGCATTCGACATTTAGAGATTGGTCCAAATGCACAACTGTAGCAAATACTGGGCACAGGACTCAGGAAGGGCCAGAATACAGAGATGCAGAACATCTCCACAGAGACCTGCCTGGAGTCCTGAAGCCAACAAAGACCACAAAACACAAGTGGAAGCTAAGAATGGTGCATGGATTGTGAGCACAGTCCTCAGGAGGTAGAGTGGTGCCAGGGAGCTGAGACAGAGCCGATAGTGCCTGTGTGTGTGTGTGTCAGGAGACAGAGCTTTTATCCCTAACAGGCACAAACAGCTTAAGACAAAACTTGCCTAGATGTGCCAAACTCATCTCAGGACTCTCACAGTTATCTGTAGTGCCAAATACTTCTTCATTTGACTGGCCACTGAGTAAGTATGGCAGGATTGTGATGATCAGTATTCTCCAGCTATAAATGTAATTTTTGCATGTCTTTTCTACCTAAATGAAAAGGATAAAAGTGTTTTTTTAAAGCTTTTCATTATTATAAATGAGATTCTTGTTTTGGGTTGCTAAAGCATATATTTTGTCAAAAAAAAAAAAGCCCATAAAAATGGAAAGAGATTAATATGAGCAACCCTGCTGTGCCCACCATTGAGGTAAACCCATTAGTTTTTGGGTTAATACCTTTCCAGTCTCATTTCAATACAGGTGTATGTTATCAACTCAGAAATACATAACAAAGTATGAAGAATAAAAATGTTCTCTGTGTAGCCCAATTTTACTCTGCTCACCCAAATCTGCGGTCACCATCCTATCAGATTTCTTCCTGGGTGCCATTGGTAACAGAGCCTGGCATCCTGGTGCGGTTTATTGAGATTCACTCCGACAACCTCTTATTGTTGAAGCAGGTACATTCTGGTGCGAGAAATAGAGGTATAATGATTGGTGAGACAAAGCACTTTTGGAAATCTGTCTAATATGTCCCAGACTCCTGTCATTTCTTCCATTATAAATTAATCTTGCATCTATTTGCTTGGGGGCATCTAGCTTTTATCTTTCTCTAGAACTCTTCGGATGTCCCAGTCTGGAAGTGTCCACTTAATAACTGATATCTGAAAGCAATGGAGTCGGCTGTTACGGGGGACATGAGTCTCTGCCCTTAGTATTCAAACTGGGGCTGGAGAGATAGTCCATGGAAGGTGGTATAAGAAGAAATGGTATTTGAGAGGAAGTAAATTAGCCTAGCTCTTATCAAACTACAAACTTCTGTGTGCTTTATGTTTTATTTTTCTTCTATGAATATATAAAACACAGTAGCATCACCGAAATTTAACACACTCACATTTTGGCATATATGAAGAAATCATTTGGTTAGAACGTTTGAAAAAAAAAATGGTGTTTGCAGTTTTCAAATGTTCAAAAATTATGGATCTAATTGTACTTGGGGACAGTTATATTTGTAAGGACTTAAATATCTGTGCATTTTTAAGAGGATCGTGTAAGCAGGCTTGATGAAATGTTGCTACATTTGCTATACTGATGCACAGGAGGATGCGGTGGGTGGGAGTTGATCGGAAAGTCTATCTTAGCAGCTCTCATCCAGTGGATCAGGACCCATTGGGGGATAGAAAAACTCTTTCATGGGGCTCATCTAAGACCAGAAGAAAACAGATATTTACATTATGATTCATAACAATAGCAAATTACAGTTATGAAGTAGCAACGAAGTAATTTTATGGCTGGGGGTAGCACAACATGAGGAACTGTATTCCAGGGTTACAGGGCGGGAAAGTTGAGAACCAGTGATCTATGTCGAGCTCTATCATATTGAGACAGTGAGGTCAATATGAAGGAAGCCTGGACTGGTGTTGGTCCTTAAATAATGAGAAACACGTAACAAAGGGACAAAGAGGGTGGGTGAGGTCAGCGCAGGGGTCAAATGCCTTGGATGACAGTCACTGAAATTCAGTTCATCGGGACTCATGACAAGCAAGACTGTGGCAAGGATGAACGTAGCTGGTTATATAGGCTGTTTGTTCAAAGCAGGAAATCTCTACCATAATCCCCAAAAGGAGAGAAATGTGAGAGCAAAGTTGCAGGTTAGTAAAATGCACTGGTTTTAGTGTTTTGATGGTGTGAATTAGCACAAAAATAAAGAAGAAAGCTCATGATGAGCACTTGTCGCCATGATGAGCACTTGTAGTTGTGAGTAGGCAGCTTTGTAAATGACCACTTATGCTTACGAATAGCCCTGGTTTGCCTGACAAATCTTTCAGAGATTGATAGGCTGTGAGCACATGGTCTCTCTGGCCGAGAGACTTCACTGTGATAAGCAGAACTTGGGGGATTAACTTCTTTCAGGTTTGGCCTGGAATAGGCGAACTGAGCTCAGTCTATGATGCTATTTCCAGGACAACACAGAGCTGATGCTAGTGCTCGCGTAACCAGAGCAAGATGAAGGATAAGGCTGAGCTGTCTTTGAGGATGTGGGAGGAACAGGTCACAAACTCATCTCCAGAAACAGCACCCATAGAAACCATTTCAGGTGAACTCCCTGTCATGATATATGTATACATTGAATGCTCATAAATCATTACATTATCCTCTGATGTTTGAAGGAAATGAGTCTGTTCACCTAGTGACCATTTATCTGTCAGCTATTTGTGGACCTCCACTGGACTAAATACCTTGAAGCACACAACTAGAAGATTCATATGATACCCAGAACTACAGTACCGCTCAGAAGCACACAATGTATACTTTGAAGATTCGGTTGCCTCTCTTAAATGTTATCTCACTGATTCAGCAGCATCTCAGAAACTGACTTCTGAAATAGATTCAGATATACCAGCAGGTGCACAAGTGACCTGGATAAGATCCACGGAGATTGGAACCTGTTTGTACAATCAGCATCCACCTGAATCTTCTCCCTCCAGAGCAATGCTCCTTTGATGGGCCTCGTGTGTTCTTCCAGAGCAAACAGCTGAATCCTTAACCCCTCTTCCTTCTAATGTGTGCTGTGTCTTTTCACTGTCCAGTTCAATTCTTAAGTCCTTTATTCATTCATTCTCTCTGGAGTGCTGGAAGGGAAGTACAGGACTGGGAAATGAACCAGTATGTCTCTGTGCTTATGGGCCTCATGTCTACCCTGAGTGCAATTCCCCCAGCCCCAGATTTTATTTTTTCAAATAGCTTAAACTACTTCGAATAGTTGAGGTTTTCTTAATATAAATCATGCTCATGGAGAACAATTGTTTTTAATGTTACAAAACTGTGCATGTTTTACAGGAGGATAGAATCTAGTTCTGCTTTGCTGATAATTCAGAATTTCATTTCGAAATTGTTATTTGATATCTCATTTTGGCTTCCAAACAGCTTCTTCTAAAAGTAATTGCTCTTGCTTATTAAAATGAAATAAACTTACCCCTAAAATCATCATGTGCCCCAAAACCCAATGTTTATAATATTTATTAAAATGTAATGAAATTGGTCATTTTTATCTAAAACAAACTTGTTCTCCATTTAAATTTCTTATTTTCTTAGTGATTGACTAAGTTGTTTTATTTCATATTTTCCAAGAACTCAGAATGGTATACCATAGATGTTAAAATTTCTTTTGTTGACAAAAAGAAGGAAAAAATTACTTTTTTCTCAAAAATAATAACAAGGCTTTCAATGAATACTTCTTTTCAGCATTCAGGCATGGCTTGACTTGGCATTAAAATTGTCCTTCATTCAACCTGTCTGTTCAGGGTCCATGATTTTATTTTTAATGCCACCATTTAAGATGGCCTGAAATATTTAATAGTCAGATTTTTCAAAGAACACAATATTCTCAATATAAAAATCACGGGTATATTCACCACCAAGGCACCTTTTCTAAAGTGGTCATATTTAACTCAAGTTCCTTTAACACACCAGTTGAAAGAAATTCTGAGAGTTTTACCTGGGGGATGTTTAACCACCAATCCTGGGGTTTATTCTGTGGGACATTTGAATTGAAATTGTAAACTGACAGTACAAATTGAATACAGAATCAAGGATGAATAGTGGATTTGAAAACTTACTAGTAGCAAAGTACTAGAGACATGAACCCTTGGTGATGATCTAAAGTTGTTGAAGGTAACAAAGCACAAAGCCACCTCCACGTACTGCCGTGCCTGGGTGGGGCTACCACAGTGGAAAGCGCTTTGTTTAGCTTTTGCTACTGTCCCTTTAGATCCACGGATATCTGCAGTCCTGGAGTGATAGTCCCATAGTGACTGCAGGGCCACACTCAGAGGACAGTGAAGGGGCCTCAACTGCCCATGCTTGCCTGCCTAGGATGCGCCCAAGCTCTCCCTGTGGATGGATCACAAAGCAGCCTGGGAGTTTCTCAGAAAGACCTGATTGCATTATCTTGGCTGATAATTTCAGTCTTTATCGTTTGGAACCAGACTTTCCTATTTCTTTGGGAATCCTGGGCATTTATTTTTAAAGCCCCAAATCAGAAGTCTTCTGTACTCTAAACCTTTTATTTTACATGAGCTTTACATCAAAGATACATGACTAGGTAATCTTCAGCTTGTGAGAATGCTGTAACGTAGCCTCTGGGATAAACATGTTTTATGCAGTTTTTTTTTTTTAAGTCTTTTTATCACTAATAAGAACCCGAAAACACTGGCTAGGATGCAAAGAGTAAAAACTTCCTCACATAGGTGCACACTCTGCTTCTTCTAGTTTACACCATCATTTTGAAGCATAGAAGAAAGGTAGTTCCCTTCAGAGCCACGAGCATCCTCAGCGGGCTTCTGCCTGCATCCCTCATGCGCAGAGGCAGCCTTGACCTGCTAGGCGGGCTACTAAATACAAGTGCATTGCCCTCCAACTTGTGGGCAGGGAACCATGGGATGTGGAATTACCCTTCTTCCATCAGTGTGACCTTAAGCCTCAGTTTCCCCATTTGAAAAATTTGTAGGATTGACTAGATGGTTGCTATGTTCTCTTCTTATAAGAAATTAAAAATAAAAAGACACCTTAGAAAATGGGAAATTGTGTTTTATCTTCTAATCCTTTCTGAGTGATCAGAGTAATTAGGTGATTTGATTATCAGTAGATAAGACAGTGTATATAAAACATACAAAGGGTGTGGCTGGGTGAATGGAGCATCTGGATGACCTCATTTCTATTGAGAAAACAGGTATGCTCATTCCTAACATGAGGGTCAAAAGATTGCTGCCTCAGGACAGGGTTGAGAGATGAGCTGAAAACAGGAGGGGCTTGCAGGAAGGAGGTTGAGCTACAGAGGGAGGAATTAGGGAAACATTCTGGGATGTTCTTCCTACAAAAGTATTTGCATATACAGAAATCACAGAATAAATACCTAATTAGGAAGAAAATGGCTAAAAAGGAACTTTTAAATAATTTACTGACTTAGAATAAAGTGCTCAAATTAATTCCTGGGGATGTCTTGTTGACTACAAATCACCCAGAGTGTAGGAAATATTAACAGTAAATAATTTTATTATTAAATAATATTCAATTAGCATTACCCATGAACACCAAAGAGCATGGCTGGCCACAACTCTGAGGATTCATTAAGCATCACTGGGCCATACTCCAAGCCTTGGGGCAACTGAACATCTCACCCAGCCTACTTCATGGCTTATCTCCTATTTTCCCATGTGCATCTTTCTGCAGCTTACCATAGAGTGAGCCTTGCAAATTCCTAGTTGTTTTCTCTCGATTTGAAAGCTGAAACTTTGTGTGCCTATGTACCAATTTATTCAACGAGTCACCCCAAGCTTTTCCAAGAAGCTGAGTCCAAAATGAGCATCTCTTCTAAAGCCCACTTTGAGATAAGCACATCGTGCCACAAGCTATGACCAGTTGACAAATGCCACGAAAGGGGAGAATAGGAAATGTCTACTTCTCAGTAAAGCTTATCCATGGCCAAGGTTCCAGCCATGAGGCATCTCTGAGATATCAGAAGCCAGAAGCATAACTCTGATGAATAGTGCCTTGGTGTCCTCAAGGAATGATTCGCTTGCAAAGAGATGTTCACTTATACCTGAGGGAACAGGTCACTCTTGCACAGGGTCCAGTTCCAAGGCTAATGTATGATCTTGGGTGCCAAGGACCAGCCTCAGGTTGGAGAGATGCTCTGAGGAAGGAGTGTCTGAGAGCAGTTAAATCCTGGGTCTAAGCTAACAGCCTATGTTCTGCTCAAGACAGCTTTTCAGACTGCTCATTCATATTCATTCTGTTCTGTTCTATTCTATCTATCTATCTATCTATCTATCTATCTATCTATCTATCTATCTTCGGCTACAGACAGCCTTTTTCTTGTTATTCTAAAACCTCTCTGGTTTGTCCATCTCTTGCAGATCAAAAGCCCAGTCTTTTATTTACATATCAATTCAGTCTTTTCCCCAAGTTCAATTTTGAATATCCCATGAATCTCAAGACACCAGTCCCTTTGATTCTTAGAAAGAGACAGCAAGCACAAGTACAGACAGTAAGATTGCTGAGCGAGACCTTGTCATGAAATTACCATTCTTACCATGCCTGGGCCTGGACCTAATCTCTCTGTTCTATGTTGACTTTGAACTGAGGAATCTGTCTGCCTTTGTAAGCATAAACAAAAAACTTAGCTAGGTAGAATCTTGCCCTGTGATCACCACTCCCTAAATCTCTTTATCGCATTCCTTTCTATCTTTCTGATAAGCTGGCTCAAAATGCAGCTGCCTCGACTTTTCCAGGTCCATAAAGCCCCTCATATAAATCATACTACATCCTTACAGTTTGCATAGTTGAGAAACTATATATTTTTGAACTCATGTTTTCAGAGTTCTTTCTCACAGCCTTACAGGCTGTCCTGAATGTCACAGCTTTCTACCATTTTGCTGAGACATTAGACACACCCTCACCTCCCAGACTCATGCTGTCTCTCATTATCATGGAGTCATTAACCTGGGCAGAGAGGACATTCCTCAAAGGAGGAACCAAGAAAATATGTAAATTATTATACAGACAAGCCTTATGCCTTCAGCAACCATCAGCTTTTGTGGAATCCCACTCCCTGATGGCTCTGTTTCAGGAGTGAGAACTATGTCATTCCATTCCATACGTGGCCAAGCAGGACTCAACACTCAGGGATCCATCAAATTAATTCTGTACCCCATGGGGAAAAGGAGAAGAGAAAGCCTAATTTTGGTGACCACATTTGCTCTCTCTTATGGTGATTCTGAGCCCTGTCCCATCCAGGACTTTGGGGTAAGCTTTCTCCTTGAGGAAATTTTGGCTAATGGTCTGTGGAGTGGCCTTCTGTGGCTTACTTTTGAGTTGACTGACGAACCCATCTGCAGCAAACTACACTTTTACATCTTCAATTTTCTTATCTGTGAAGTGGGAATAATTATATTTGTTTCTTCACCTCAAAATGGACTTGGAGGTTAATTAATTAATGTGCATGAAGTTCACTGAAAGCAGGAAGAACTACGTAAGGCCAAGCAGTATTATCACACATTTCAGTTGCATTCTCTGGTTAGTTTCCTGGCATGGCAGACAAAGGAGACACTGCATTATGTTTGCAAGGTAGGCATGCCTGCTGTGTTGTGATTCTGTTGTACCATGATTACTTAACACTGTTTACACAAGTATGAGATTTTACCCACAGACAAGAATAGTTTCCACTAAGTAACGTTCTTCAGCTCATGGACATGGGAAAGCGCTGGTGTTTTTAAATCCCATATAGACAAGCATCCAACTTTGCATAGCCTGTGAGAATGTTCCTAGTGTAGGTACACTGAAGAAAACAAAACTATTTATGTTCAATACATTACTGGAACGTCCCACATCCTCAGATGGGCACCAAGTCCAGACAAGAGCAGCCTGCTTTGTGGGAGCTCATAGTCCAGTTCAGGAAATAAATCTAAACACAGACAGCAAGATTCAAAGCTCTGCTTGCATGCAATCACCAAAGTACAGAGGTCCTTTAGCAGTGAGCTAATAAACACAAATGTGCTTCCCACTAAAAACACAGACTCCAGGAAGAAGTAAACACCTTAATAGTACACTTTGAGTGGAGACATGATTTTTTTCAATTGGATTCTTTGATCTGGTCATTGATTAGCTTCTAACAATATCTCCCCCCTCTTTCCTCACTCTCTGTAGTCTGGTGTCTACATCTGGTTCAGCCTCACAGCTCCATGCAGCTCCCATAACCTCCAGGGCCTTGCACATGCTAGCCTGTTGACAAGGGAAGTGTTTTGTCCAGGGCCCCAATGGCATTCCCTTCTCTCTGTTCATTCTCTCATTCAAACTCAGTGTTCAGTTTTCCCCATAGATGGCCCATCCCCCTGGAAGCTCTCCAGATGACTTAGGTCCCTTCTATAAGCCCCTTTGTCACCTTGTATGTCCTATATCTTAACTATTCCTGCTCAGGGTTACAATGGCCTAGTCCCTTGCATTTTGCTGGAGGCTGCCAGTCCAGAGGCAGAAGCACATAACACTGATCCAGCATCAGCCTAGCAGATGTGTAACAGTGAGAGAATGAATGGATGTGTGTGCTCCATAGCTGATAAAGTGCACAGCTTAGTTAGATCAAGAGTACAGAACCTAGGCTGGGGCAATAGCTCCACAGTTAGCAGCACTTGCTTTTCTAGACCAGTGTGATGGTTTGTATATGCTCGGCTCAGGGAGTGGCACTATTAGAAGATGTGGAGTAGGTGTGTCACTGTGGGCGTGGGCTTTAAGACCCTCATCCTAGCGGCATGGAAGCCAGTATTCTGCTAGCAGCCTTCAGATGAGGATGTAGAACTCTCAGCTCCTCCTGCACCATGCCTGCCTGGATGCTGTCATGTTTCCACCTTGATGATAATAGACTGAACCTCTGAACCTGTGAGCCAGCCCCAATTAAATGTTGTCCTTATAAGAGTTGCCTTGGTTATGGTATCTGTTAAAAGCAGTAAAACCCTAAGTAAGACAACCAGTTCTGTGTTCTAATCCCAGCATCCATCCTGAACAATATACAACCTGAAAGTCTAATTTCAGGGGCTCTGACTCCCTCTTCTGGCCTCTGTGGGCACTGCATGTACATGGCACGTACACACACACACACACACACACACACACACACACACAAATAAATAATGCTTTTTTTTTTTTTTACAGAATACTAAACTAAATTATGCCTATAGTCAGTATGTACAATAAAGATTACTTTTTTTTTTACACTATACTTCTTCAACAGGTACATACTATTTTTTTCTATAACGGGTTTCTAGATTTTATACAATACTGTGGTAACAAAATTATCAGTCTTTAGTGACATAAAACTTTTAGGGTATTCTTAATTATAATTTTACATAAAATTCTCTTGTCTATTTCATTCACAAAGCTGGGAAATAGAGACTTATTGGCATGTTTGAACACAATATCCGAATAAAATATGCGTTTTTCCAAAAATTTAACATATGTTGTCAGTTTTTCATTTTCCATGAAAAATCCATTTTGACACTGATTCAAAGCCACTCTGTAAGAATGCTATTTTACTGCCTGTAATTATGTACTTCCTGCTGCTCCACAGCTGCTCACTAGACAGCGAAGCAATCTATTAACTGCATTTTTTAGCACCGTCTAGCAAAGGGCGGGGAACTGCAGTGACAGACAGACACTGGGGAAAGTCTGATTAGTGTTATGTGTGGCTTCAGGCAGTGTACAGTCTGGTCTGACGTGCACAACAGCCAAAATGATAACATTATAGTGGGATAAATCCCTATCCATAAACTCAAAAGTATGGAATGTGGTTTTCTTTGTTTACTTACTATGTTAAGTGTGTCCTGGGGGTCGGCAGAACCAGTCACAACAGAGCACTTATTAAAATCAGATTCTTAGGCCTGGTCTTGACACGAACGAGCCAGAATCACGATTTAGCAGGGCGTCCAAGACAAATATCCAAGCTGGAGTTGAGGAACACTGCCCTAGTAGAATATTTTTCAAAGTAGCTGTGGGGCACATGGACCGTGACACTTGAGGAACGGGCGTGAGATTGGTGAGGTGGAGCGTACTGGAACTCTGGAAATCTTGGAATTTGAGATGGGCAGGAGTAGACCTAAGTCCTTCCCTGTCTCCATGCCCGCCTTGGGGCACATAACCAGGACTCCCTACCAGGCTAGAAGGCAAGCAGTCAGTCACATATCCTGCACCTGAACTACCTCTCCTTTCTAATGAGGGAATTCAGTAGTCTTCGCCTTCAGCCAATGACCTTCCTTGCCTTCCTGGATATTCTCGCGCCCTTCCCTAAAATTATAAAATCCTTGGTTCACCACAAATAAAATATATTCAAATCCACCCCCCCCCAATAAAGAAATATGAACAAGCTAAGATTCTTTTGAGAGCTGCTTCATTAAAGATTGCCACGGGAAAGGCCTTCACCTAAAGGAGCCATAGCACTGAGAAGGCCTCCTCAAATCCCATCAACCCCGCGCCCACTTCCTCACCTTCTCACCCTCTCACCCCCTCATCCCCTGACCCTCCGCCCCCCAGCCCCATTCTCTCCAAACCAAAGCAGGATCCTGCCAGTCCTTGAATTTCAGTCTCGGAAGGGAAACACAGACTGCAGACCCGACTTTGCCTTGTTCTCCTCTACTGGGTATAGCCACAGCACCCAGACACCACCAGAGGAGAGGCAGAACCTGGGACCATAGCAGCTTACAGAGTACCTACGCTGGTCACCTGAAGACACTGACAAATGATAAAAAGCAAATGAGACTGAGACCTACAAAATCACTTCTGAGGACCAAACCCCAGAGCATATAGTATGCAACTTTCACCCCAACAAGTGAAGCAGCAGATGATCCCTATACATCGAAAACCTTTTTCTACACCATAAGGTAGGTTTGGATAGCAATGACACACAACTCAAAATAAGCAGCATTAAAACAGATATAAACCCTGAATAATGCATCCTAACACTGAAGAGGAAAAAAGCCAATGGGTCCTAAACTGCACTGATTATAGAAGTACTAGTTACACAAAGATTTTAGAATTACAATCTAGTGCAGTCCAATTAAACTCAGCTGATATTTACTTGACACTTTCTCTGTGTGATGAGTGGTACTTTTTGCTACAATGATTCATTAACTGAAACGACATATATTAATTTTCTGTCACATCAGAGACTTCATTGAGCCCACAACCATATGATTCGGCGTATAAGTAATATTTAAACTATTGCTATAATAGTTATTATTTTAATTATAGAAATTATGTAAATAAGAATACTGGAGTAATGGAGTCAAACAAATTAAAACATACCAGAATAATTTAAAAAAAAAAAAAAAAGATGAAAACTCGTTTTCAAAGGAGAGGTGGTTAAGGGAGATTTTAAAGTTTATTTTTCAGAGATTTACCTATACGCTTACCTCAAAAGGGTGAAGAATGGATAACTACTTCATGACAGTAGAATATCTGCATGGATACTATTTAACATGTTACTCCAGGGCAGTGGATCTCAGCCTTCCTAACATTGGGAGCTTTAACAGTTCCTTCAGCTGTGCTGAACCCCCAACCATAAAATTACTGTGTTGCTACTTCATGACTGTGATTTTTCTACTGTTATGAGTCATAATGTAAATGTCTGATTTTCTGATGGCCTCAGGCAATCCCTGTGAAAAGGTCATCAACTCCCAAAGGGTTGTGGCCCGTAGGTTGAAAACCACGGCATTAGATGAAATAAATATATTGAGTTTTTACATTTCACATGTACTGTTCTGAGCATATCGATGGGATATAATTCTACATTTATAGCTGAGACTAAAATTAAAACATTTTGGGTCTTTTACTGGTAGCCTTTACCCTACAATTGTAACAAGCAGAATATACTGTTATTTTTAAAGTAATAATCTCTCCCATCACGGCCTTTTAAACACCTTTAAAATTGTCACCATAGATTCATGAAGAAACACCCACAAATCTCCATAGGTTGAAAACAAGAAAGATTTGAGTTTGCGTGTGTCATACTGGACCTAATTTCCTTGCTCCTAGTAGTCACTGGAGATTCAGTTCTTGTCACAGGCTCTCATGATAGGAGAATCACCGGGAAAAGAACTCAGCACTACCCTCTAGCTATGAAGCCCCTTCTTGGAACTGATGCATGTCTCAATAGTCTCATAATTTATTGAGACATACCAGTCATATGGTTGCCAAAACTAAAAGGAATTAGAATGATGAGCCTTCCTCGTGGAGGGGCACCAACTAAATAGTCAGTTGTAAGAAGCACATAAGGTAGCTGGTTAATAAATAAGCCAATGCCTCTTAAACCCCAGGATCTACTACAGAAGAGAGGGCTACACCACAGATAAGCAGTACAAGTCACCATGGTCACACTAAACTCAGACAATAAACAAGCATCTGAAGAACCATACCCAGTCATATTCAAACCACCATCCGGAGTCTCATTAGCTATTTTTTCCATGTGTCGTTTTCAAATGAAAATGTCTTAATCTTCAAAGCATCCTTATTAGTCAGCTATGCATCAACATAACACAGTTCATTATGGCTCCTAATTCTGAAGGTTTGAATCAGTGAACAGAAGGGCACATTGGCTAGACCCATGCTGTGAGTGAACACAGTAGAGGAAGGGCTCACATCACAAGCCAGAAAAGGGGTGAGAATGGAAAGAGAAAAGGAGGAAGAAGGAAGGAAAGAACGTGGCTTACATCATCCATCACACTCCATGGCCACCCAATAAACTCCATGCCTTAAATGTCTACAACAACAACACCCTGGGGGCCAGGTCACTACCACACAAGCCTTTGGGCTCTGTCTGACAACCAAACGATATGGGCATCCAGTTTGGCAGCAGTGGCAGGAGATACACGCCACTGAAAGACAGGTATGTTTCTCTTCTCCTTTGTACATGGAGCTGAAAGAAAGAAATCCTCTCTTCTGCATTGAAATGCTTACTGTTCTAATACCTGAGGGCAATGAAGACAGCTCAGTGGGTAAGCGAGTGTGTGCTCCTGCAGAGGAACAAAATTCAGGGCCCAGCACTTGTGCTGTGAAGCTCACAACCCCAGGAAACTCCAGCTACAGGTGGAAGATCCAACTCTCATATGGCCTCCACAGGGACCACATACACCAACAATAAGATACATTTTAAGAAGAATGGAAAACTTGAAGTCACCACTTCAAACAAGTTAGGAGGATTCCTCACAAGCCTAGTTTTTGTCCTAATAAAAGAAGAGGTAATAAATAAAAGATAAATCTAATAAAATAAAAGATGTATTGCAAGCAAGAATTGCAATGCATTTGGCAAAAGTGCTTTTAGAAATGTGAGCGAGCAAGCAAATGAGCAAGTGAGTGAGACAGACAGACAGACAGACAGACCTTGGTACACCTAGCACTAAATGAAATGTCTCCATCAAATTCCTCTCCTCAGAACTCAGGGAACCCCATGGAAGAGAAGGCAAAAAGAGTATAAAATCCAGAAAGAATGATAGGCACCAGGAGAACAAGACCCTCTGAATCAACCGAGCAGGACTCCTATGAACTCACAGAGACCAAAGTAACATGTACATGGCTTACACAAATCTGCGCCAGGTCACCTGTGCTTATATTATGGCTTCCAGATTAGTGTTTTATGTGATTCCTGGGTGTTTAAATGAGTGGGTTTTTTGTGCCTTCTCTTGGGCTCCTTTCCTCCTGTTGGTTTGCCATGTCCAATTTCAATATGATGTGTTTTGCTTTAACTTAGTATATTTTATTTTGTCGTGTTTGGTTGATATACCTTAAGAGCCTGTTCATTCCTAATGAGAGACAGAAAGGACGTAGATGGGGATTGAAGGGGAGGTGAGGAGGAACTGGGAGAAGTAGAGAGAAGGGGGCTGTAATCATGATATTTTATGTGGGAAAATAATATTTTCAATAAATGAAAAAAATACGTAAGCATAATGCTGGAAAACCATATGAAAGCTGTTTCTTATTTTTAATTATCTTAGTCTCCTGTTGTGTAAATATATGCAAAGTTAGAATAGTCTCACCTTTTTCAGGAAATAGCCATGAATATTAAAATAGTAGAAGTGAAAACAGTGTATGTAGGAGTAAGCCAAAGTGCCTGGAGACCCCAATCTGTGGTACGTAATAGGCAGATGTGTGTCCTACCAGTGGGAGAATTCCAGTTGACAATAGTTTTCATAGTCCATAGAGTGGAAGAATTTAGGTCAAATACATGGACTGAGACAGGAAGACAGCGTATTAGGTTGAACCTAAAGAGACAGTAGATATAGAATTTAAAAAACTTGTTGGCTTTATAGGTGGTAGAAAATCTCAGAAGGATCAAGAACTACTGGCTACCAATATTAATATTAATCTCTCTCTAAGAGGTCCTTACCTGCTCAGAAACTTCTTGTTGATAAGTAGTAAATGCCAAAATGGAAGGAAACAACCACAGTTTGAAGCTACAAACTAAACAAGACTCCAGTGATTTTTCTTCAAAGCTTTGTTTAACAAGAATAGTTACAATGAGGTTATGGACATCAGTCACTATGGGTAGAGGTTACAGGTTAGAGGAAATTCTCAGGACTCCTGATAATCTTTATGTGTCTTGTGACTCTCATTTGGAATGTACTTGATCTGTAAAAATACATCCTCCTTTGGGATCACCCCCACTGGTGTTATTTCCTTGTCAATGGAAATCTCATTCTTGTTTATGCAACCCCTCTTGGCCTTGTCAGCGTTGTGTGGGTCTTTGCTTCTGAAATCACTTATGCAAAGGAAAGTCTAGTGTTATGATTCTAATCTGAAATGTCCCCCACAGATTCATGTCCCCACTTCTGGGTCCCTATTCTTTGTTATTTTGAAGGCTGTGGAGCCTGTAGGAGGTGAGGCATGACTGATGGTGCCAGGCCACTAGGGATGGGCCTTTAAGAGTTATGCCCTCCAGCAACGGGCCTGTTCTGTTTCCCTCTTCACCTATTACCTCCATAGCTGCAGCCGCTCTACCCTGCCTGCCCTGTCATTATGGGCAGAATCCCTTCTGAAACCAAGAACTAAATAAACCTTAAGACATCTGTTGTTTTTGGTCACAGAGATGTAAAGTAACTGATACACAGTGAAGACTTGGATGAGTCACGAGGCCTTTTGAGAGCAGAAAGTCCAGGGCTGGAGCTATACTGTCCATCTTGTTCTGCATTGTAAGTGTCATGAAGGAAGTGGAATGAACCATTTAAAGGAACCAATGTACATGTGATCCTTCTCCAAAAGCTTCCTAGGTGTGTGACACTCATACTGTTCTTTTTCCTTGGGGGAGATATATCTCATTTAAAGCAGAGGGAGGATAACGCTGGCTTGGAAACACTAGAAGAGGACGAGGGACTCTGGCTTTACCAAAATGGTGCTTGTATTTTCTGAGGGTAGTGAAGTGTGTGGTGGTTGCCCAGCTCCGAGGAGAGTTGATGTGACAGAGGAAGGATCTGTGGTGGATTTGTCAGAAATTACAGAGAAATGGAAAAAGTCAGTGTGAGATGCCCTGTGATGTCAGTGTGAGATGCCCTGTGATGTCAGTGTGAGATGCCCTGCGATGTCAGTGTGAGATGCCCTGCG
>JADRCH010000151.1:4173306-4188306 GCA_019843965.1 Rhynchomys soricoides
GCGATGTCAGTGTGAGATGCCCTGCGATGTCAGTGTGAGATGCCCTGTGATGTCAGTGTGAGATGCCCTGTGATGTCAGTGTGAGATGTCAGTCACTGAGTTACTGACAGAAGGGGATGTGACTTGACGATAGTTGTGTAAAGGAACTGATGAGATTACCCATAACCAAGTTCATCTGCTCACAGAAGAGTGTCAAGCAAGTGTGACCTCCAACCTTGCTGTTCCCTCTAGGAAGGTCCCACCCCTTCAAGGATTTCCCACTGATTGGCATCCAATGCCTGAGCTCAACTTCAGTGTGAGATCTCCCAGTCAATATGCCCATCTATATAGGGGACCATCTCTCTTAACATAATTTGTATTTCACATTTTAAGCTCATATTCTGCTCTTTAACCCTCAGTTGGGGACAGCAAGGAAGTCTAAAGTGAATCAGCTTGTAGAGTTCTGTATGCCACTCAAAGAAGATAAAAGCTGATAAACGGGAGTGGTGGCTCTGAAGAGAACTTGCTGTTCTTCCAGAGACCTGGGTTCTGTTCCCATTATCCACATCAGGTGGTTCACAACCATCAGATTAACTCCAGTACCAAGGGATCTGATGCCCTCTTCTGGCCTTTTCTGGCAGTAAACACATGCGGTGCATCTATGCTCAAGAGCACACATGCAAAATAAACAAATATATCTCTAATGATAATAAATTATCATTTCTTTCAGTACTGGTTACAATTCTATTAGAGCTCTCCACAGTTCCATGTCAAGAGGGGACGGGGGAAAAGAGAGATTACAATGAAACTTTTTGTTTAAAATTTTAAGTCAGGGTCAACAGTTGCCTCTCTCCACCCCCACATTCACCCTTCAAATTATGTATCTTCCAAGAGAAAACTAATCCTTGATTTATACTGAATTCCTCTCTCACTTAACTGACCAAAGCCTGTTTTCTGATAATCCTCAGATAATAAACTAGAGGCCTCTTTGTTGTCCCACCTTAAGCAATAATCTTTAGAATATGAATAAACCATACTTCACCCAAACACACCAGTATTTATTGTCTTGTTTAATTTGTTCCTTAGAAGTTGTAGGTCTCCAAACATGAAGTAAATTGTTCCCCAGACTAATGTTCAAGCTAAGCCTTCACCTATGAGGTATGTTCTATTTATTAGATATTTATAACATTAAAGGTTTTAACCTCCCCTCTAGTGGGCAAGGATTGGCAAGTTTCCAGCTTATACATCTGCTCACTCACAGAGATGGGCTGGTAATTACCCAACTCCTCTAAACGGACACAAGTTAAACAGACTGGCCTTTCTATACCAAATGGATTTACAATTAGGTCATTAAGAAGCTGGTCTCCTGCTGTCTCCTTTCTCCCGTCTCTGCCAGAAATGAGGCCACATACTACTTGCCATGTCCCATTGTCTCACTCCTGACCCAGTAGGTATCTAGTGAGAGAAAATGTCCATAAACAGCCCCCAGCGCTTTTTATCTTTGCTGCCGTTCTCCTCCGCCCTGCACAGGTCATTTGCAAAAATGTTTCGACTTGCCCTCATTTGTCCTGGTGGCAGTGACAAATGCACCTGTTTGGCTGGGTTTTGCATGCATTCTGTATCCCCTATTGTGGGTTTCTCTTACCAAACAAATCCTCTGTCTTTGCATACAGTCAGTCAGTACTATTTTTTATAATGCAAAATTCTAATGACATTATTTTAAATTTCATTCTTCTCTAAAAGTATGAAGCTCCAGGGCTGGAGAGATGACACGGTGGTTAACAGCAACTGTTGCTCTGGCAGAGGATCCAGGTTCAGATCCAAGCACCCACCTCGTGGTTTATAGCCATCCTAAATTCCAGTTCTAGGGTACCTGACACCGACTTCTGGCCATCTCAGGCACCAGGCATGCATATGGTACATAAAATACATATAAGCAGACAAAATACTCATAAAATAAAAAAAGAAAAATAAACCTAAAAGGTTTTTTTAAAAAAAAGTAAAATATAGGGCTGGAGAGATGGCTCAGTGGTTAAGAGCACTAATTGTTCTTCCAGAGGTCCTGAGCTCAATTCCCAGCAACCACATGGTGGCTCACAACCTTCTGTAATCGGATCTGATGCCCTCTTCTGGTGTGACTGAAGACAGCTACAGTGTGCTCACATACATGAAATGTGTATATATATATATATATATATATATATATATATATATATACACATACATACATATATATATATTTTTTTATATATATAAAATATAAGCCTTAGCCTTAGTCACCTGTGGTTGTTTCTACTCTAATGCACGTGGCATGGTGGAAAACCAAAGCGAAGTTTGAATTTAATACTGACCATACTCATTTTAAACAAAGTGGCTTCAATTTTGACTTCTTGTTGGCCAAGCATTGGGAATAGTTGGAAACACACCCCTAAGGAATGTCTGCAATTATCTTAAATGGTTCAGGGTAGACTTTATGACACAAGTTTGTAGCTACATTTTAACTAACTTTTGTGAACTTGGTTTCACTGATGTGGAAATCTCATTTTGATTAAACAAAGATTAGCTTATTTTATTTACTTCCTAGGAATATTTAGTGCCAACTGTATGAGTTCAAATTCTGGCCTACCCAATCAAAATTCTTAATAGTATCCTTTATTTTTCTTTGATATTTGGCAAATAAATAAACCTACTGGGAAGGCAAGCACTGTTCCAGGGCCACCTGCTGCTTCTGTCTCTGTTACCATGAATGCAGAGACCACCATAGACCAAGTTGTTACATCATATTCTCAACATTTCTGTTTTCTTTCCTTTATACATTACAGTTAATATTTGCTTCTAAGTAGTCAATCCTGCAGTTTGAACCTGGTATCATTAAACTAGCCTGTGAAGGACACAAACACACACAGAGACACACTTACACCCACACATACACACATACATATAGATACATACATGCACACACACATACACACACATACACATGAGCACACATACACATGAGCACACACACACGTTTGCTTGCTTTATATCAACTTCGCACAAGCTGGATTCATTGGAGAGGAGGGATCCCCAATTGATAAAAATTCATCCATAAGGTAGAACTATAGGCAAGCCTGTAGGATATGTTCTTAATTAGTTATTGATAGGAGAGGGCCCAGCCCATTGTGGGTGGTGCCATCCCTGGCTGGTAGTCCTAGGTTTTATAAGAAAGCAGGCTGAGCAAGGCAGGGGAAGCGAGCAAGCCAGTAAGCAACATCCCTCCATGGCCTCTGCATCAGCTCTGCCTCCAGGTTCCTGCCTGGTTTGGGTTTCTGTCTTTGCCTCCCTCCATGGATTGTGACATAGGATATACAGGACAAATAAACCCTTCCCTCTCCAACACTTTTTTTTTTTTTTTGATCCTGGTGTTTCTGCACAGCAATAGTAATCCCAACAAAGATACTTACATGCACAGCTAAAAAATAAAGATACTTGATTGAATGACATATTTTTCAAAACTAATTTGTTCAAGCACTATCTTTTAAAATCACCAAATTACTTAATGAATCTGCAAAATCCTACAAACATTTTTTTCTAAATGATAGGGCACACTTTAAAATAATTATAAAATTATAATTTAAAAAAAAAAAGCCATAAGCCTACTTAAATTAGCTTCTGTACCACATCTTGCCAACACCACTGGGCTAATCTGCTCTTGCTCCAGTCCGAGGAATAAATGTTCTCCTGTCACACCTGCGTACACTTCACTTCTTCCAAACCTAACTTTTACGCTGTTTTACTGAGTGTTTGGCCTGTTTGACTTTAAAATCTACATTAACTGTACATACACAGACTCAACGTAAGAGAGGGACCATTCGGTTTCATGTTCTTCCCATATACTTCATATATATCCACCTCTATATTATAAATTATTTTAAATTTCATTTTCTCTGAAAATATAAAGCTCCAGGGCTGGAGAGATGACTTAGTGGTTACGGGCAACTGTTGCTCTGCAGTACTGCTGGCTTTTGATACTTTTTGTCTTTTTTATAATAACTATTTTAGTTGAATGATAATACTTAATTTCCTTGAATTTTTAGATAATTAATACTTTGAGCATTTTTACACATTCCCCTGGGCTGTTCACATGCCTTTCTCCCTTTTTTTTCCCCTAAGGATCTGGCTGCGTATCTCAGTCAGGCCTCCAGTTCCCTGTCCAGAGAGTCTGGAGTCCAGACTGACCTCAAACCCAGAATCCTCTTGCCTCTGCCTCCCAGCTGCTGGGATTATGGTGACATACCACCACATCTGGTTTGTATGTCATCATTTGAGAGGTGTCTACCCGTATCGTTTGCACATTTTAAAATCAGGTTGTTTACTTTTTATTATGCTGTTTGAATTTCACCTGCCAAACACGTAGCCTGCTGGCTTCTCTCCCCTTTTACGACCTCTTCTTTGCTCCCTGGGCAATTCCTTTGGATCTGTGGGAGGTTTTCAGTTTAATATAGCCCCATTTGGCTATTTTTGCTATTTTTGACTATGCTTTGGGGTCTTATTTGGAAAGACTTAGGCCAGACCAAAGTCATAAAGTATATTCCCCTTATGTTTTCTTCTAATATTTTAAAAATCATTTGTGGTCTCAAATGTAATCATTTAATCCATTTTGAGCTGGCTTTTAAAGTATGATATGAGCTGACTTTCCAATTCCATTCTTTTGCCTGTGGGTATAGTTTCCCCAATATTGTTTATTAAAGACACAGCCCTTCCTCTTTCTCCATTGGGCATTCTGAGCAACTTTCACAAAGCTCAGTTGACCGTGGAGATGTGAGCTTATTTTGAGATCTGTCCTGATCTATGGTCAGCATATTTCTCCATATATATATATGTTATTTTATACTAGGTGTTGAAAAGACTTATTGAAACACTTCTGAAAGCTTTATTCTCTTTTGCTTTAGATCATCTTAATTAAATTCTTGTGTAGTTCCATATAAACTTTAAAAATCTACTTGTGGGAAAGATAGCTGGAGGATGCGTTCCGGTTAATTTTACATCAACACGACACCAGCTAGCATCATTTTGGAATAAGGAGACTCCATTTTTAAAAAATGTTCCCATAAGATTAGCCTGTGGGCAAGCCTGTGGTTCATTTTCCTGACTGATGGTGTAGGAGTGCCCATCCCACTGTGGGATATGCTATCGCTGAGTGGGTCATCCTGGACACTGTAAGAAAAAGAAAGCAAGCCATGAGGAACGACCTCGTGTGTCATTTCCCAGGAGCCATTGTTTTGAGTGAGTCTGTTACTGGGACCTGGGTTTGGCAATTAGGCAAGATGGAGCGGCCAGTGACCCCCGGGATCCACCAATTGTCACTCCTCGCCACTCCAGTGCTGGAACCAAAACAGGCAACACCACAGCTAGCTCTTCATAAGGGCGCTGACGTTCAAACGTGGGTCTTCACGTGGTGCAGCAAGTGCTTTCCCAACTGAGCCATCCCAGCAAACATACTCCCTGACCGAACCAAGTTCTGACAGCAATAACACTGTATCTGTAGATTGCTTTGAGTAGCTCGTCCATTTTTGCAACGTCAGTTCCCCGTATATATGAACACAATATACTTTTCCGTTTCTGCCCTCTTCAATTTCTTTATTGGTGCTCTATAGTTTTTGGTCTATGGGACATATCTTTCACATCTTTTATTAAATTTAACCCCAGGAATTTTTCTGACGCTATTGGGAATATTATTGATTTCTTTCTGCCCTTTCTAGATTGTTGGGGTGAAGAGGCATTACTGAGAGTTGGGTACGAACACACCTCTAACCCTGAGACAGAAATGTTGGAGGTCAGCCTGGGCTGAATAAAACGACCCCAAATCAAAGAGAAAGAAGAGTGTGTGAGAAGAAAGTGTGAACAGGAGACTAGAGAGACAAAGGAGGGAGGGAGGGAGGGAGGAACGTGTTACTGATTTTTGTGTGTTGATTTCATATTCTGAAGTTTACTGTATCTTTATTTTTTCTAACAGGCTTTTACATGGCATCGCTATTTCCCATATATAAGGCCATCACGTCAGCAAACTGACAATTCCATCTCTCTCTTTCTTTCTCTCTCTCTTTCTTTCTTTCTTTCTTTTCTGGAGTCCTTCACATTTTTTTCCTCTCAGTTAATTACTCTGGTGATGATCTTTAATGCTGTTGTGTTGGCTGAGTTTTAACTCTCAGCTTGACACAACCTAAAATCACCTAGAATGGAAGTCTTATATAAGGACTAGTCTCCATGTGGTTGGCCTGTGGGGGCTGTGCCGATTGTTGACTGATGTAGAAGACCCAGCCCATGGCACCATTCCCTAGGCAGGCACCTTCAGTGTGAAGGGGAGGAGCTAGCTGAGGGTAAGCCAACCAGCAAGGGTCTCTGTGTTCGTTTGCTCTCTGATTTTAACTGTGCTTCTGATGCTGTACACTCCTACGTGACTTCCCTGCAGCAACGGACTATAGTCTGGAACCGTGAGCCCTTTCTACCCTAAGTTGCTTGTGTCAGTATGTTTTATCAGAGCAACAAATATGAAACTAGGTCATCTATGTTGAAAAGAAGCAGTGACCGTAGAATCTCATTCTGGACTTTACGAGAGACATTTCTTATCTCCATTGAATATGTCGGGTATGGGTTTATTGTGCATATCCTTTATTGTGTTGAAGTTTATTCTTCTAAACCAAATTGGTTGAGGATTTAAAATGTATTTTTAATTATTTATGAAATCTAACAGGATACACATATTTTCTTCATCCTGTTAATATGGTGCATATTTGTTAACACACTGTGAAGTATCTTTAAATCTAAGGAGTAAATGTGCTTGCTCATCACGAATGATCTCTTGCTACATTTCCTTTTTAGTACAGTTTTGTTTTATATTTATTGTAAATATTTTTATGCCCTATATTCTATCATTCCTGCCCCCCCCACCCCCCCACCCCGGCCTTCTTCCAGATCCTCTCCTCGCCTCCCCAGGCCTCCACTACAACTTCTTTTGGTTTTGGTTTATTTTCTTTTTCTTTTCTCTATGTGTGTGTGTGTGTGGGGGGGGGAATTTATTTATTTATTTATTTATTTATTTATTTCTGGTTGGTTTATTTGCCCTTTTGTTCTCTAAAGAAAGGGAGAATTAATGGCCTTTTTCATGTGATGTTTGATGAATTTTGACACTATGTTGGGGATTTTAAAATCTACTTTTATCAGACTTATTGATCAATGTTTTTCTCATTGCTCCTTAGCCGTGTTTTAGCATAAGGCCAATGACAACCTTGTACACTGGATCTATAGTGTTCTTTTTCTGTTTGTTTTTGAAGAAGAATGTGAGGAGTACCATGGCTTCTATAAATGTTTACTAGGTTTTTTAAACAGAGGGATCATCCGTTTCTGGGATTTCCATTGATTAAAAAAATGTTCTATAATTGATCCAACTCTCTTGCTCATAATTGACCTGTGTGGATTTCTATTCTTGATTTGGTCTTGATGGATCATGTTTACAAGAGTTAATCTGCCTCTAGGCTGGCCAATCTCAGCCACACAATCTTTTCTTAAGTAGTCTCTCTGGCCCTTTAAATTTTCATACTTCTCCTTCCATTTTTGATTTTGCTTTTATTAGTCTAGGTAAAGTATGCTGGCATGTTCTTCCTCCTCTTCCTCATCCTTCCCCCTCCTCCCCCTCCCACTCCTCCTCTTCTTCTTCCTCTTCCTCCTCCTCCTCCCACTCCTCTTCTTCCTCTTCTCCCTTTCCCCCTCCTCCTTCTCCCTCTTCTCCCCCTCCCCCTCCCCCCCTCTCCCTCCTCCCCCCTTCCCTCCTCTTTCTCTCCTTCCCCTCCTCTTTTTCTTCTTTTACATTCTTTACATCAGGCACCCAGTTTTGCAGATCTTTTCTATCGACCATCTCTAGTCAATTGATTTCTATTTCTGTCCTCCTTATTTCCTCCTTTTAATAGTCTACCATTTCATTTCAGGTTCCTTGTATAGTGTTCTTTGTTTAAGAGATTTCTTCCTTTAAGGTATAAGAATGTGTTGCTATAAACCTCCCTCTCAAAACCAACTTTCCTGTATCTCATTAGTTGTGTTTCTAGCTTCACTTATCTCGAGATGATTTTTTTTAATTCTTTGCAGATTTCCTACTTGATGCATTAATCATTCAGTAGAATATTCTTTAATTTCCAACTATCTGTGACTTTTCCAAATGTCTCCTTATTTCTAATTTTACCCCAATATATTTGCTCTGTAATCTATATTGCCTTTTATATTATTACCCCATATATAGTAATCTACATGCAGCATATATTAATATTTTCTGTATATGTATTTTTTCCCACTGTTGCACTCATGTATGTTTTAAATTGTGTGCTCCTAGTAAATTCACGTCTTTGTCATAAGGTGATATTTTCTAAGTTTATATAACCATCTTGCAGGTATCTCGGGAGTATGGTGACTTAGCCATCAAGTATAAACCAGGACTGACCACGCTGCGTCTTATGGTGGTTTTAGTTTTTTGTGGCATCCCCACACTGACTTCTGTAGTGTCACAGCTCCAGCTGTTAACATTCCCCCAGCAGTGTACAGGGATGTTTTTTCTCGTATCATCTCTACTATTGGTTGTCATTTGTTCTCCTCGTGATAGCCATTCTGAATGGGATGGCAATGGCATCTCAAAGGCTTTTCATTTACATCTCCCTGATAGTTAAGCATGTTGAGATTTGAGCTGCCGATCCAACTCCAGTCTTTATGTTTGTATGACAAGCACTTTACCAGCTGAGCTTTCCTCCCACCCCCTCTCTAGCTCCAGCCTCACCTGTTTTAAGCAATAGTTTCCTGCACATGATGAGACTAAGTGAATCCAAGTTGACCAAGCCTTCAGGGATGCTGAGGGCACCTTTATCTCTAACTGGGTAGAGGGACTACTCTTACCCATCAGACAAGAAGGTCTCCAGGCTAGAAAGTGGTGGGCTAATCTGCCTCAGCCTCAAATGGACCCACAGCTCATGTCCCAATGAGCCCCTCATAGGCAGAATCCTCCCAGACCAGAGGAGGGAAATAAACTTTGAAAACCAAGCTTCATGTTTATTTCCGAACCTTTGGTGAGACTTATACAGAAAACCTGATATACTGATATCAATGAACAGGACTCCCAGAAGTTCACTCTGCAGGTGGGTTAAAACCCATACCACAGCTGAGAGGGTCGTGTGCTGAGATTTATGGTCTGAGGGATCCTCTGTGGGGTAAAGACTAAAGCCTCTGAGTGTGGTCCCCATCACTGCCCTGGACAGACGTGATGACTCCAGAACTTCTGCAGAGAGGTAATTAGACCCATAAGTGAAATTAATAGCTTTGTCCCAGGGGCAGGTTTGGTCCTAAGTCAGCAGACTTAAAAAAGCAACACAAGGCCCATGTTTTGCCTTTTTTAACTGTCCCTGCTTGCTTTGTCACCGGATGCTGTTTCTGTGCCCTTGGACTGTCTAGCCTCCAGAACCACAGGCCAAATGAGCCTCTTTAAAGTATATGTTAAATGTTGTCAGATCATATATTTGAACGATGCAAATGGAAAAGGATAATGGGAACCTTCAGGTAAACAACCCAATGTGCTTAGAGTTCGTATCTCAGGGATCAAGAAAAGAGTGGTATAGAAAGACGACCATGGAGAGGGAGGGATGACACCGGGAACAACATCCTATATAAGTCCCTTGGGTGTTGATGTGAAAGGAAAGGGGGACCTTGCAGATCTTCACCAAAGAAATAACCAAAAGAACCCTGAAGCGTGGGTGAAGAAAGCTATAGGTGTGCAGAGATGCCAGCTCTAGCTATAGGTACCATCCTGACAGGAAGGAGGAAGCCTGGAATGCAGAGATGTCACTTCCAGTAGGAACTGGATAGACTTGCTTAGAAGGAAACTTTAGGTTTTCTGGCTGTGGAGGACTACTTAGGATTGACATCCATTTACCCGAGAAGATTCCAGTCTATGCCAGTCAATAATGATACCAGCATTTACAAATCCATAGAAATGAGAAAATGAACATAGTTATGTCCAAATGTTATTAGCAAATTTTCCTTTATGTGACCAAACAAACCTTTTGGTTGTTTGTATTTTGGTTTATAATCAAGTATTCATGACTAATACAAACTGGGAACGACTGCAGCCCCTACCTCACACTGAGGATTGTCAGAAAGGTTGGCCCCATGGGAACCTCACTATATTAACTCCTTAGTTTTTCTCTCTGCCACATACTTGGTGACTTTCTGTGGTTAATACACCAGATAGTCAAAGGGGGTTCACCACAGAGGGTACCCCCAGTAATTTTGACTGTCCTCTCTTCTATATCCCATCACACCCTGTTCCTTTGGGTTTTAGGGTACAGTCTACTTAACAATTGTTTATTGATTGTTCACTGTTCGGCACAGGGGCTAGTATAGTAGAAAAAGATTTCAATTCTCATGAACCTTCTATGACTCAATGGAGTTACATAATGCAACCGGAAGATGAATGGGAAAAAACAAAACAGAACCCGCCCCCTGTGTTTTTTCAACTTTACTGTAACAGAAGCTGGAATGACCAACTTTCAGAAGAGAAAGGTGTATTGGGGTGCATAGTTCTAAATTATTTCCTCCAAAGTTGCTTGACCCTGTTTCCTTTGGGCCTGTGATACGCAGGAGATCAGAGAGAGGAACCTGAGGTAGTGGAAGGTGTTCACCTCCTGAGAGCTAAGAGGCAAGAACAGCACAAAGAAGGTCTAGACTGCAGTATCTCCTTCAAGGGAACACTCCAGTGACCCGGCTCCCTTTCCTATCTCTTAAATGTTCTGTAAATCCTAGTAAGGACCTTTAGAAGACATTTGAGATCCAATACTGGGACTCATGAGATGGCGAGGCAGCTAATGGCACTTACTGCACAAGCTTGTCAACCTGAGTTCAATCCCTGGAGCCAATGAAGTAGATGGAGAGAATCGACTCCTCAAATTTGTCTCTCTCTTTGTCTCTCTGTCTCTGTGTTTGTCTCTGTCTGTCTGCCTCTCTCTTTCTCTCACTGTAACAGTAAAAAAAGTTATAAAATGGCCTCCCCCAGTGACAGCACTCGATTTTGATTGACATATTTGCAAGTTCCTTAAGTTTCTCTTAAAGTGTTCCCTTGAAATGCTATTCAATCTATGTGTGGGTGTTTTTTCTTTAGCCAAAAATTCCTCCCAGTTTTGGATGTTGAATAAGAATGATTCTTGTTGTACTGATACAGTCAGGGAAACAGTCTTCCAGCTAGACCATGAATGATGAGGATAGGAGGGACCTAATGAGACAATGACTATGGTTGGCATTAGAAGTCACGGATGCTCTTGGATCATATTACTGTCCCATGTATTTTTTTCTGTACAGGGACATAGAGTAAACTTTTTCACAGACAATATGAAATCTGAAACTTTATGTACTATTCAACTGAGTTATAGTTTGAAAGCAGTCACAAAAACTATGCCAGTGAATGGCATAGCTCCATTTCAATAAAGCTTTATTCTTAGTAACTATTCGTAGGTCAGATTTGTCCTGTAGGCTCCAGTGTGTCAATCTCTTGACTGAGTCATAAGATTCCCAGATGCAACATTTTGCCTAAAAATTCAGTCAGCTCAAATGATCAAATACCCTTTGATCAAAAGCTTTTCGCTGACTTTCAAAAGAAGCTATTTACTTCAGGGAATGTTAATTCAAATAAAGAAAAACACAAGGACATGAGTTAAACTGAGAAGACAATGCAGAATAAGCCCTTGTATGCTTTCCATATGGCTCAAGGGCTGAAGACATGGCTCAGGGCCAAGTGATTGCCTAGCCCTAGTGTGTGTGTGTGGCCACTGGTTCAGCCTGTGTTATCTCACACAAGACAGGACTGGACTGAGGGAGAGAGAAGGAGGAGAGGAGGGGGAAGGGAGGAAAGGAAAGAGGAAGGGCAGGAAGAAGGAAGGGAAAAGGAAAGGGGGGAGGGAGGGAGGGAGGGAGGGAGAAAAAGCAAAGGAGGAAAGAGAAAGGGCTTGAACTTGTTCCACGAATCCTAAAAGTACTACAGAGATAAAACTCAAGAGGACAGGTAATTAAAAAGTTGTACTCCATGAAGCTGTGTCAACTGCCAACGGTAAACACGATTTAGATAAAATCCTTGATTTTGAACATGCACATTATGATTCAGACCTTTTGATATTTGGAACGAAAGCAATATATCCATGTATGAGTAGGCATTCGAGGTGGATTTTGATGGACAAACATATTAAATCACTTATATTTTCTGCTGAAACAATTCTGTAATCTGTAGTGCCCTTTTGCTAGAGGTGGCTGATAAGAATTGAATATGCAGCACTCCATTTAAAGGCAGCTTAGAATGAGGCTTTTGTAAAATTAGAGTTCAGCCTAGGACGATTCAACATATATTCAAGCCTTTTAAGACGTCGAAGCTTATTTGGCAAGCACGCTTCAGTAACTCAAGCTTTTGATAGAGTATTTCTTAAGGATAGCAGAAATATTGTCAGATTTGTTATTCATCAAGCCACACACAGAATATACCCATGATTTTCCAGGTATTGAGATAACTAAAACATAGTTCTCCCATGATTAACTCCCAAATATTCAGCAGAACACTTATTAGGGGCAAGCTCTGGATCTAGGCTCATAACAAGGTCATGAAACCTGATGAAGCAAATCACAGTTCAATATGAAAACCACAAAAAAGGAACTCAACCCAAGCTTACAGGGCTAGCAAGTGATGGATCTGAATTTTGGTCTTGGCTTGACTGATAGCTGTTAATGTGGTGATACTACCTACCTCCCATCCTCGTGACTAGGAAGACTGAAACATGAAAACTCATAATGGCCGTTCTGGATAGCAGTCTCAGCTGTCTTCGCTTGGCTTCCTATGAATTAATTTCTAAGCCCATAAATCCTGAGCTCACAATAAACTCCTGGTATCCCAATCAAACAGTCCACTAATATGTGTAACTATGAACTTAACTACACCGTTAGAAGGGCTAATTTTGGTAAAGTTCTTAAAGGGAACACAAAATTGTACTGAGTACAAATCCTAGAACAAAGTACACGGGATTAGCCCATTATAACCCCCACATACCATCCTTGTGACCTCAAAGAAGTTACTTAGCTTTAATTTACTCATCTACAAATCAACTAACTAGTCCAGCTCCTGTCCAATAAACAGGAGCCACAGTAAACAGGAGGCAGGATGAACAGAAAGCGGGGTGAACAGGAGGCAAAGTTTCACCTCAGAGTCACTAAGAAGTTTCTAGGGACAATTCAAATGTGGTAGGTACTCTCTATCAGGATGAAGACAGACACTGACTCACTGAACCCAAGTCAGAAGGATGCTATGCAATTACATTTAACTCAGGGATGTGTGGTCCTCTGAGACTACCAGAAGCACCATTGTTGTGCCTTCATTTAGTCAGATGGGTGTGTCCCAAAGCCAAGCACATGACATCAGTGTCATAGTCACAACTGAAATGAACTTGAAAATCTTCAGAAAATAGCCTCTGTGAAATCTAATAGCCATGAGATTTGAAGGCCAATCTTGTAGATAAATAAGAGATTAACTAAGAAGAAATTATCAATTACTCTTCTGAACCTAAGCTATATATTCAACTTTCAGTCTTTTTCCCACACTCTTCCCAGTGTGTGCTTAGAGACGGATCTACAGTAAACAGCTCTCGATACGAGTTATGTTCTCTTCTTCTGATTCTAGGACGCATAACATAATTCTGACTTTTAAAAGGGGAAGTTTACAAAGGTATTTAGGACATGACTTAACTTGAAGAGAGGATACTCATAGGTCTCCTTCTAAGGTATCAGATGTTCTAGATTCTGATCATGTGGCTTAAAATTATTCCCCAAGAAGACCACGATACAAATATCTTCACATTCAATCACTAGATGATCACTTAACTGCTTTGCCTAAAAATAAGAGCTTAAACCACTAAGGATTTCATTTCCTATTGAAAACATTGATTAGAATCTAACAATATGCAAGGGATGCCAGTTAGCTTTAAAGGAAGGCTGTGGGTGTCAGGGAGAGAGGAGAGAGGAGAATGGGAGGGAGTGGGGGAGGAGAGAGAAGGGAGAAATGCAATCAAATCATAATCTCAAAAATATAGAAAGGCTTCTAGATAAATTTGTCTTTTGTTTTTTCCTACATTTTAATTCATTTTCACAGCATTTTAGGTTTCCCCTTTTCTTCCTTTTTATTCATTTTAAGTATTTTCTGGCATGTCAATTAGAAGAAGCTCAATGTTCATTATGTATCATACTCAGTATTAACAAGTTATTTGCTGCTTACAGCACTTCCTTGTCTCCCGAGAGCACTTTTATGAATGGTATTATTGATCGGTGGACTAGTAAAACCTTCCTCATCCTTTGAGGATTAATTTAAATCTACCTTTGTACCTTATCGCTCAGCTTCAAAGACAGCTCTTTACCCACTGCCTTAGCATCCAGACGGTCCACCCGTGCGCTTATTTTTATCTTTATTTTCCGACTCCACTAGTAACTTAATTATCTGATAATTTCTGTTTATTTGCACATTCACCAACTCATCCTGTAATAAGTATTATCCATGTATGTTCAAAACTAGAGATATATAAAACAATAAATCATGATATAGTTTCAAAGATCATAAATTTTAGTAGGTTAAAACTTGATATATATATATATATATGTATATCACATATATAAATTGCTTTAAAATCAGGATGTTAGATAGAGTATGAGGATCGGAGATCAGAAGAGCTAGTGTTGACAAAGGGATCGTGGGAAGCCTCAGACAAGAAAAGGCAGTTGCTCTAGGTCCTAAAGGAAGCGTGGGCCAGCAGTTTAGTAGCCGAAGAGAGAAGTATGTTCTACAGAAAGCCACAGGCAGTCACAGTGTGGAATGCAAGTTTCACTCTTCTTGTCACCTCATCTACCTGGTTTGTCTGCTTATTGCACATGTTTCCTTACTACTGTATTAACCACAGCATCCAGGGAGACTGAGATAGAAAGCAC
>JADRCH010000151.1:4204339-4286816 GCA_019843965.1 Rhynchomys soricoides
AGTAGTAGTAGTAGTAGTAGTAGTAGTAGTAGTAGTAGTAGTAGTAGAAGTAGGGGAAGAGGAAGAAGAAAGGAGGAAGAAGTCTAGGATCAAGGTGTCAACATGGCCCCTCTGAGATCTGTGGGAAGAATCTATTCCATGTTTCTCTTTTAGTTTCCAGTGCCTTCCTTGGAATATATGACATTCCCCAGCTTGGCTTATAAAAACATCAGCCAGTCTCTCCTTTTGTATAAGAACACAGCCACACAGGACCACAGGTCGAGGGCCAGCCACACCTTATTCCAGGATGACCTCATCTTATCTAATGACTAATTATGACTGAGACACCATTTGCTCCTTACAAGGACACATTTAGAGATGCAGGGGACAAGGATGTTCTAAGCTCAGGGTACCCAATTAGACCTTTACCACAGTCACTTGTGTCACTCGGAATGTGAGTCTGAGACCCTGACTTTATCACCCTTGACTTTAGTTTTCCTGCCAGTATTTACTGAGCACACACCCAGGAGTCACCACCACAGCCCTCTGTATTCTGATCATTGTTGATGTCACTTTACAATTCAGGCCTTGAGCCCTGCAAAGAGGCAGGTAAGAACAGCCTAGATGTCTCAAAACAGAGCAATTTGTTTGAGGAATCTTTGATAACCCACTCCTCTTTTCCCTGACTCCCTGCCTTCAGACAAAGCCCTTTCCTCCTGCCCAAAGCTCAGCCACCTACAGCTGAAGGTCTGGCAAGCAGGACTTGCATCTCAATGATGGGCACAGATACCAAGGGCAAGGTTAAGAAGACAATGCTTATTCTATAGCCCTCTCCCCACACTTGCCCCTCCTCCTACCTCCCCTTTCAACATATGGTTGGCTCTTTAATGTTGAGTAATGTTTTCACATGTATTTAATTATTTAAAGATTTAATAACAAACCACCGAGAATCAATCGCACTCCTGGGAGACATTTCTTTGAATTCTTACCCCCCCCCTTCCCCCTGCCTTTGTGTAAGAGTGCATGTAAGCCACTGCAAACTGAAGCACAAAGCTAAGAGGTAAAGAAGAAAACGCCCCACAGGCATGCAGAGAGGAGATCTGTAGGTGAAATCAAAGCCTTAGAGCACCTGATACTATCTCTTATATCAGCACTAGGCAGGACGGATAGGCAAGAACACAAGATGAGAAAACTTTAATTCTATTTTATATCTAAACACATAAGGCCAACAGCTTACATAACCACAAAATTATTTTTTTTACAATAAATTGCCTTAGAAATTGTTTCTGCATGCTAAAGGGCAAGAAAAGGGAAACATATTACTCTGATCCCGGTAGCAGAAAAAGGCAGTTTTTCAAAATACCACTTTTAAATTTTTAAAGAGTTTGTTACTTAATATTTTAGGGTATCCTTTTCTTTATTCTCGAGGTCCTGATAAGCCCCACCCCCAGCCTCCATAGGGAGGCATCAATTAATTACCATATTTAATTACTCCAGGGTTGTTTGGTTTGTTGTTGGTTTTGTTTGTTTTGTTCTTGATCATGAACTGAGGTAGACTGTGTGCCAGACACCTGTATTCATCCAGAAACAATACCAACTGACTCTGCCTTCTTAGTCATTTGCATCCATGGGGAGAGAGTTAGAAAGACTGACAATGGCTTATGTGCTCTGAGGTGGGGCATGCAGGGAGCCCAGAGGAAGAGCTCCTAGCCAGATCTGCTGGAAGCGGGCAAACGCTAGAGTTGAGACTAGAACATGTGATGGGAAACTAACTGATGACAGGAAGCAAGCCTGGTGACTAACAGACATGGGGAGACTCCACTGCAGTAGGGCTTTTGTGGAAGGCATTGTTGAAAGTAGCCTGCAATGACAACATTGCCAGTGACAACCTTACGTCATACTTGGCTCTTACGCAACCATGGGTTTTCTTTCTAAATGAATTCAATTCAGTTAACTTTCTGGCTTTATATGGGCACAAGTGTGTGTCAGATTTCTCGGAAGACACTAAGAAAATTAAACCCTATTTTTAAATAGTCAGTGTTATCCCTTTGGGTCTTCATTAATGTGAATGTAAGCCACTAATTAGAATCCTGAGCAGCAAGACAAATGTCACCATCTAATTATATAATGTATGCATTTTTTTTTTCTGCCAAATGATAGAAAAGAAACAATACTGTTGATTTTGAAAATATCATTTAGATCAATTGGGGATGTGTACTTTTCATAAATATTTAGTCTTAAAGGATTTTTTTTTTTGCACTCATTTACTACATGCTAGGGACTCTTTTAAGGATATGTAGCTAGAGACAACTCAGACCAAAAAGAAGCTTATATTTCTAGGAGGAATGAAAGGTAAATAAAATAAATTATGTCCTGTACTAGAAAGAGACAATGACCCTGAGAGAATTTAAGCATGGACAGAAATGAAGAATTCTGGGCAGGGCTGGAACTTTCAAACAGGATGAAGGACCAGTGAAGCAAACACATGGAAGGAAGGAGGGAAGGAAAGAGGGAGGGAGGGAAGGAAGGAGGCGGAGGCAAGGCGGAAGAGAGAGAGGAAGAGGGGAGGAGAGAGGGGTTGCCTACAACCTGCTGGAGCATTGTTCCAAGATGCTTCACAGAAAGGCCTGTAGCTAATGGGGAAGATTCAAAGAGCCTAGAGAACTTGGAGACACAACACTGATGTGAAGCCTGCGGTGTAGCCACCACAGCACAGGAGCAGGCACGCAGACACAGACTAGGAGGCTACAAGGTCAGGCAAGAGGTAATAGTGGCTTAGCCAGTATGACGTCAGCTGAAGTTGCTCCCAGATTCGGGATAGATATTGAAAAGAGGATCCAGTAGATCCCATTCATGGTCTGACTGCAGAGTGTAAGAGAAAAGTGGAAGTTGGGGGGAGCCCAGCTTTGCTGTAGACACTTCTAACTATAGATGAGGTACAACTGTCTTCACCAACTTGTTGCTTTCCCACATCACAAACTGTCAGTTTGCTAAGGGATCTAATCTGTACTGGATGTGTATACACAGAAATACCACAGGCTGTATCTTGTCAATTGATCTCAATTTTACCATTTTCTGATCCCGTTAATGCCTGGGTTACCTTGAAAGAAAAGAATGGAAATGACGCGAACTCATTCACGCCCTTGTCCTATTTCTCTCCTGGGTAACTTACTCCAGGCTTATTGGTCCCTTTATTTCTGTCTTCACTCCCTGCCTGTGGACTCTTCCATCTCCATTTGTCACTTGCATTCACTTTCTGAGACACCAGGATGTTGTCTTTTTCAAGTCTGAGTATCTCATCAGTTGCTCCGCCAGCTGAGAGTAAGCATCAATATCACCTTCATCACCAGGAAGCAGCATACGTCAAAGCACAGAGTATTCTGTGATGCAGCGGAGGACAACTTCCCAAGCACACACAGCACATAAGAAAGGCCATCCCAAAGGTCTACTCACAGGAGCGAGGAGGTGCCTGGTGAAGCATTGTGCTGCCATCCCCTAAGAGACTGGAGCATTGAGACGATTATTCTAGAAAGGGTCTCACAGTGGAAAAGGGGGCTAAATTAAAACATGTGGTTTCTTTATGGTAAATTATACGTCTGGCTCCACAGGGCCTTTATATAAAAATTTATTGGCATCTTCAGCACTGAGACTTCCTGTATCTGTATCCTAAAACTCTTTTGTTTATTTTGGTTTTATTCACTTCGTGCATTTCTGAGACAGACATGGGCGAAGTCTACTAGCTTCTGTTATTCCCCTCTTATTTCTGAAAGGCTTTGCTTTTCAAGTTTCATTGCTGTTTCTTATAAGCGGAAAAGCTCTGAGTTGTAGCTGCTGCGTGGATCCGGATTTCTTGTCATTAAAAGTAGAACACTTGGCTCGCTTAATATGCTCTGCCTGGCATTCTATGTCATGTGATGATAACACTGCATTTGCCGAATCTCCTATTTTCACTTTCTCTATCAGTTTGAGTCCTGCATTTTTAAGCACCATCTGTTAGCATTCATTTTTCATAATTAGGATATACCCACGCTATAATTGGCTTGTATCATGACATTGTCTTACGTGTGTATCATATATTTTGCTCACCCGTTACCTCCCGTTATCCTCTTCGCTATGCTCCCTGGTTCTCTTCCTTGAGTTAAATAGTCTCATCTTTCTATTTGAATTATGAGTGTATAATAATATGTATTTGAATTATATAAAATATGTATGTATTTTAAATTGTAAACATACAATAATAAGGTATATGTATACATTCTCCATGTATTCGCTTCTTCCTATTGCTGTAATGAAGCACTCTAACCAAAGGCATCTGAGGAAAGGATTGGGTTTATCTCAGCTGACAACAGGTCAGAGGGCAGCAATCAGGGAAGTCAGGGCAGGAACTCATGTAGAACTCAAGCAGAAACTATAGGGAACACCACTTGCTGGCTTATCTGCCCACTCATGCTTAGCTGGCTTTCTTATATAGCTCAGGACCACCTGCTTACGGATGCTGCTCACAGTATACTGGGTTACTCTATGTCAATCGGCTATCAAGACACCCACCCACAGGTCAATCTGATTGAGGTAATCCCTCACTGCTGAGTCCCTTCTGAGATAACACTAGGCTGAGTGAAGTTAACAGTTAAAGATTGTTTGAATGATGTGTGTGTACATGTGCACATGTACATGAATGTGTGTGTGTGTGTGTGTATGTGTGTGTGTGTGTGTGTATGTGTGTGAGAATGTGTGTAGATATAAAAATCTTTAAAAACCACATTAAAAAACAAACTAGATCTGGAGATGGTTCTCTAATACAGTGGTCTTCCATCTGTGCTTGTGACACCTTTGAGATCCAACAACCCTTATCTAAGGGTCACCTAAGGTCATCAGAAAACACAGATATTACATTATGATTCATAACAGCAGCAAAATTACAGTTATGAAGTAGCAACAAAAATGACTTTGTGGTTGGGGTCACCACAACACGAGGAACTGTATTAAAGGGCCACGGCATCATGAAGGTTGAGAACCACTGCTCTAAAGAGAAATAAGTCAGAGTTAGAAAGACACACTTTAAATTTTCTCTCATTCAGGGGATCCTACTAACTTAGGCTCTTATCTGCTTCTTGCTATTTGTAAGGGACATTTTTTTTTCTCCTTTAGCTTATAGGATTTTCTGTTAATTTTGTCACAAACTTCAAAAACACACTTTTCAGTGTCCACCATTTTACTTGTGGGCTCCAGCACTTGTCCATCAACCCTTCATTCATTTCAAATAATTACTAAAATTTTTAGTGCTTTTCCTTACCTCTCCCCTTTTTGATGTCATTGGGAAGATACTGGGACTGTCTAGGAAGACTTTCCTTCTCTATCTCAATAGCCAACTAGTTTTATCCCTCAGTAGCAAAAGACTTACTCCCTGCCCAAGAGGTACCCAAGCTTGGGTGACTGGCAAGCAGGGAGTTTTTCCTCGAAGCTGAGAAGCTCTGTCTCTTACCTTCCCACTTCCTTCCCCAGAATCAACATCCAGGATGGAATTTTCCATGAATCACTTGCCCCCGTTTGTTTTAAGCACTTTTCCTGAGTCTACAGACTGCAGCAAACTCGAGCTCAGTGGAGACTGAAGCACGGAGTCCCACCAGACCTTTAATAATCATCAGGGGGCTTGATTTCAACTTATTTCAATTTTTCTGGTCTTGAGTCTCTGGTTTGGGGGCTTCTTCCTTTGTTTATTAGGGAAATCTGCATTCAATGGTACCCATGTTCACATACACAGGTTGTAGAATCCCACTGTCTACCTGAGACCATCTTCTCTGTGTCTCCCCAGAAGTCCTTAGTGTATCTGTTCTTTCAATAGTAGCCTCTAATAGAGCCAGTAGGAAGAAGCCCTTGAGATGCAGAGAGATTTTGCTTGTTTGTTTTCTTACCTCCCAATGGAAAGCCATGGTCCTACACTTCTTGAATTTCAAATCTTACCAAGGGCTTATTCTCATTTTGATATATCTTTGTTGTATCAGAGGGATCATGGAAGGATAAGAAACAAATGGATTTTCTCAGTCACATGACTTGAGCTTCAAAAGAGTTGAATTATGCCTGCTTGTACGTTTGCCTCTCTGTCTGTTCCCATCAGATTATAAAACCCTCAATGCCAAGATTTTTGTATTCCTTCATTTTTATATACCAGGGCCTGACACCAAGAAGATGCAAAACAGAGGTTTACACAATGAATAATTGATGAAATTAGGCAGCTTGGCTATAAACAAATATTTTATTACATTAACTGAGCGTGGGTAACAGTAAATAATCTTATCTTGAACTCTCCAGAAAGTGACAAAGAATTAAATCTCTACCCCTTCCCCTTCATGGCTTTAACATAGAGAGCGTCACAGAGAAGGTTATATTTCATGTGCTCTGAACAGCTGCAAAGAAAGAATTGAAGGATTGATTCTTTTTTTATTACATGTACTTTAAAAATTTTTATAGCAGAATGTAACAAAGTTGCATTCTCATACAAGCACATGGTGTATCTTGGCCTTCTTCGATTCTTACTAATTGCTCTTATTTCTCCTCTCACTGTTCCCTTCTCTCTCTCTCTCTCTCCCCCACCCCTCTCTCTCTCTCTCACACACACACACAGAGTAATCTAGGTTCCACATATGAAAGAAAATGAATGATATACATATTTGAGCCAAGCTTATTAGAGCATCCATTTTTCTTCAAGTGATAGATTTCCTTCTTTTATAAGTTGATGGTATGGCTAGTTTGCCTGCACATATACCACCTGCTTCCCTGACACCCATAAAGCCAGAACTGGGGATTGGATCCTTTGGAACTGGAGTTCCTAATGGCTGTGAGCCACCATGTAGGTGCTGGGAACTGAACCCGATCCTCTGAAGAGCAGCCAGTGCTCTTAACCACTGGTCTATCTCGCCATTCCCCAAGCTTGCTCTCTTTACACCTGAATAGATCTCCATTTCCTGTATGTATCCCCCATCTTCTTTATTCACCCCCTGACAGGCACCTAGGCTGATTCCATACCTGGCTGTTGAGAACGGCACTGTAGCACACAGATATCCAAGTATTTCTGTAGTAAGCTAACTTAGATTCTTTTGGGTATACTCCAAGAGTGGAACCCCTGGGTCATATGGTTTTTCTATTTTTAGTTATTTGAGAGACCTTCACACAAAGTTACTACCAAGAGTTTGTAACTTTTTCTTTTCCCTGCCTAACCGGCTAGCATTTATTGTCTTTCTTTTGAGAAGTTCATGTGTGAGTAGTGTGTTTATTTTCACCTCTCTTTCTACCCTCTGCCATTCTCCCAAGTCTCCCTACTGTCTCAAATGCATAGCCTCCTCCTCTTTGTCGTTACATGCACACACATTTATATACAGAATTACGTGTATGTAAATATAACCTGCCGATCCCTGTGTTTAGGACTGACCACTTGTACTGGACAACCTAAAAAGGAGATCATCCCTGACAAGACCATTTTTCCCTCTCTCTCAGTAGCAATTGCCTATAGCTCTTTCTCTAGGGGTGAGGTCTTGTGATGTTTTCCCCATCCATGTTAGGATGTCATTTTGTGTTATTGTCATGCAGGTCTTGTTTAGACAACCATTTGTTATAATTTCATGGGTGTAACTTCTCATGTATAGAAGACACAATCTCTCAGAAGATATCTTCATCCTCTGGATTTTACGATCTTTCTGCCTGCTCCTGGACAATCTTCCCAGAGCCCTTTGTTGTGCTATTGATGGATCAGTTAGTGTGAGGAGGCCACTGTCAGTTGGTTCTCTGTAGTTTGACCATCTGTGGGGTTCTCTAATGGCCCCCATCTGGTACAAAAAGAAATGTCTTTGATGAAAGGTTAGAGTTACATTTATCCGTGGGTCTAAGGATACGTACTTACAAATATGTAGTTAGAAATTATACTGGTTTGGGAACATGATGATAATAGGTTCTCCTCTAGGATCTGTGAGCTCACCAGCCATGGGTGACTGACTAGGTTTACAGTACCTGGAATGAATTTCCTTCTATCCAGTGGGTCTTGAGTCCATTTAAACAGAGATTGGTCACTGCCAAAGTATAACTGACACTATTGTGCTCTGAGGATTCTTCCCATGCTTTGCTGTGACTCACAAACTTTAGAGCCTGGAAGGAGCTTTGATGGTTCTTTCCTCAGGCACTTTATTGTTTGTTTTCTCAACAATACCCATTCAGGTTCTGTGCTGAGATATATTCTCAGTGTATTTTTGATTTGCATTTCCCTGACAGCTAAAAATGTTGAACATTTTCTTCATTTATTTATTGGCCATTTATGCATCATCTTTTGAAAACTGTCCATTTCATTTCTGAGCCATTTGACTATTCATATTTTATTTTATATTATATTTATATATAATTATATTATATATTTATTTTAAATTCCAGATTTTATTCCCCTCCTGGTTCACCCTCTGACTGTTCCACATCCCATACCTCCTCTCTACCCTCTGTCTCCATGAGGATGTTCCCACCCTCCACCTCTATTCCACCAGACCTCTAAACTCCGTGGGGCCTCCAGTCTCTTGAGGGTTAGATGCATCCTCTCTGACTAAACACAGCCCAGGCAGTTCTCCACTGCATATGTGCCAGGGGCACCATATCAGCTGGTGTATGCTGCCTGGTTGGTGGTCCAGGGCCTGAGAGATCTCCAGGATCCAGGTTAATTAAGACTTCTGGTTCTCCCACAGGGCTGCCTCCCCAGCCTCTTCCAGCTTTCCCCTAATTCAACCTCAGGGGTCAGCAGCTTCTATCCATTGATTGGGTGCAAATATCTGCATCTGACTGTTTCAGCTGCTTGCCGGGTCTTTCGGGGGGCAGTCATGAAAGGTCCCTTTTTGTGAGCGCTCCATAGACTCCATAATAATGTCAGGTCTTGGGGCCTCCCCTTGAGTTGGATCCCTTGGGCCCGTCCCTAGACCTTCTTTTCCTCAGGCTCCTCGCCATTTCTATCCCACAGTTCTTTCACACAGGAACAATTATGGGTCAGAGTTTTTGACTGTGGGATGGCAACCCCATCCCTCACTTGATGCCCTGTCTTCCTTCTGGAGGTGAGCGCTACAAGTTCCCTCTCCCCCCTGTAGGGCATTTTATCTAAGGTCCCTCTATTTGAGTCCTGAGAGTCTCTCACCTCCTAGGTCTCTGGTGCATTCTGGAGGGTCCCCCAACCTCCTACCTCCCAAGAAGGATGCATGTTTCCTTTCTTTCTGCTGGCCCCTTAGGGGTTTCACTCCTTTTCCTCCACCCAATACCCGATCATGTTGCCCTCTCCATCCCCCCTCCCCTTTCCTTCCCAGGTGCCCCCCCTTGTGGTTGGTTTCTTCTCCCTCCCAAGTGGAACTGAGGCATCCTCACTTGGGCCCTTCAGCTTAACCTTGAGTTCTGTGGATTGTATCCTGGATATTCTGTACTTTTTTTTTTTTTTTTTTTTTTTTTGCTTACATCCACTTATCAGTGAGTTCATACCATGCATGTCCTTTTGGGTCTGAGTTACCTCACTCAGGATGATATTCTCTAGTTCTAGCCATTTGCCTACAAAACTCAGGATGTCCTCAATGGAATACTACTCAGGTATTTATTTTATATTTTGCGTTTTGAGTTTTTACACATTCTAGGTAGTAATCAACTATCAGAATAATTCCTTCTTTTAGACCTTTTGTTTGTACATGCAGCATGAGCATTGGTTGTACATCTCATGCAGAGGCCAGAAGAAGACACTAGATCTCTTGGATCTAGAATGACAGGCACTTGTGAGTTGCTTAACATGGGTGGTGAGCACTGAGCTCAAATCTTCAGGGGAACAGCACATAGTCTTAAACACTAAGCATCTCTGCAGCCCCCAGAATGGTCAATTCATAATTACCATGATCGGGTTAAATTAGAAACAATGCCAGCTTGTTTTACCACTTCTGTGCTTGACCATTTCTCCTTATTTCTCCACCCCATGCTCAACTTCATTTATTTGTTCATCTGCTTTCCTCCTCCAGCAAACCTGATGTAGGATCCCTCAGTCACATACACCCTGCCTCAGTATCCTCCTCAGAGTTCAGTCACTCCCATTTCTAACCCATGTCACAACCACACTCACACCAGTCAAGTGAAAGAGAGCCACAGAATTTTGTGCATATTTTTGCCTAAACCGTCTGTGTTTCCCATTCAACCCCAGATACAAATAGCTTTCTGTAACTCATTTCAGGGATGATAGTAAGCTTAAAGGATCTTACTGTATTTCAGAGCCTTCATGAAATGTAAGCAGTGCCCAGTCCATAAGAGCCATGGCAACTGAGAGCAGAGAAGGCAGAACAAACACAAGTCAAAGTACTGAGGTTTCTCCAGCTACCAATCATCAATCTCACGCATCCCCCAATTAAAGAAAGCAGTGAGCAAAGGATTATGTGTGTTGCCATGCCAAAGTAACCGAGTCTGGTTTTTAAAATTACATATAATAGAGCAATGAAGATTATCATATCACCGCCGGAGGGCAAAGATTTCATGACTGAATACATTTACACATCTCACTGTTCATCACTCTAACAGCTAGTGTAGCCAGCCATTTCCTTATCTGAAGGGAAGGCGGTGCTTCGGCATTGTTTTGAGGTCTTGAGTTTAATGAACTGGAAAGTATCAGCTATGAATTTCTACTCACTGAAGTCCTGCATTTGTAATTCAGCACAGGATCTTGATCTATTCTTTGCATGTGTGTGGGGACAAGGAGAATGTGTGACTTTAACTGTAGGAATGTCAAATAAGGGAGAGGAAATAAGAGCTGTAGAGGAACTCGCTCAAAAGCATGCTTCATCACTCGAGAATTTTCCTAGCTCTGTGGTGGTCAACAACTGGTGATTTTTTTCAGATATAAGAAAAAGATATCCTGGAGAAAAGGACTGTGGAAGAATCATCCTGGATTTCAGGAAAACGTCTCATCGTGTTTCAGGACCATAGTGAGATGACACTTCCCAACCACCTTTTCAATGCAATCCAGCTTCTCGGTTCTGCTACATGAATATCATCTCCTCAATTCAAGACTACTAGGTTGGCCTATGGGGGACCCTCCCCTTTCTTGCCCTATGCTCTGGGCCTGGAAAATGGTTAAGAACAACACCTGATGTTGACTTCTGGCCTCTACCTGCGTGCACACACATGTACAGACACACACACAAATACATACACATGTACAATACACACATGAATATGCATACACATACATACGTGCAGAGAGAGAGAGAGAGAGAGAGAGAGAGAGATCTGCTAACAGCAAACACCTGTAATGAGTTGCTATGTATACAAGAAATACATGTGTAATATGTCAAGTCCATGATCATTAGTTGTCAGTTGATTTTGTCCATGCATATTAGTCTAACTGATGTTATACTGCCTTATACATTCTTGGCTAGCCTTTCAAAGTGAGTAACTGTCTCTAGGAAGAAATAGTTTCAAACAATCTTCATAATTATAGTGCTGAGCACAGAGCTTCATAAATGTAGGATAGTAGCTGAGTAGTGTACCTAGAAAGGGAAGTGTCCATAATGCGTCTCTAGAGGATCAGCTTAAGCATTCTGAGTCTTCTGTCTCACAGGATAGAGAGCAGTATTACCCTTCCCTAGTGGTACCCTGGCCTCAAGTCTACCCAGTCTACTTCTCTGCTTTCTCCATAGGCTTAATACTTATCACTTTAAATTACCTTGATCCGTCATTTGTTTGTTTTCTGCCATCCCCTCTCTTGAATGTCAGCTTTATAAAAATGACATTTACTGGCCCTGTCATTTTTGGATATTTAGCCTCTTGAACTCTTGTCCAGTATTGGGTAATTCTTGTTGAGTTAATGAATGAACTGTGATGTACATGACTAGCAGAGATTCTCAAAACATATTAGATTCCTCCTCCAGGTAACCGATATGGCTGTGGCTAAAACAAATACATTAGCCAGCTCCCTGAAGGAGACTGTGACAAGGTGGAGAGATACAGGATATGATGAGGTACTACAGGGCACAAATGTTGCATGCTAAATCTACATCTGGCAGTAGAATCCAATCGATTAAAAGATATCAGAGCCAAAGAAGATTCAGGAGAACTTGACTGGTAAAGTCTCATGACTTTACCCTTAAAGAATAAGCAGAAACTGACAGCCTAGTGATATATTCATCAGGTGCTTACGGTGACAGCAATGGAGGGCACATGACATCCACTGAAGTGGCAGAAGAAATGATTAGAACTTACATTTTAAGTCTTGAATTATCATTACTAAACATTTTACTGTTGAATTAATATTATTTGTATGTATAGTTTATAAAATAAATATATTATAGAAGCATGACCCCCAATTTAAAAAATCTTTGCTGATTACTTATATAGGAGAGCACCTTCAGGCCTTTGCTGGACTTGACTCATTCATAAACAAGCAGTATTAATGTCATTCTCCCCACAGCGCAATGAGATATGCACAGTGAAAAAGTGTTAATGAAACCTAGAATATGTGTAGACTTGTTGTATGGTCAGAGTATGTATATATGCAGATATATATATGTAGTAACCATTTTACAAAGTATTTTAAGGTGAATCCATTTGATCCTCACCCAATCTTGTCAAGAAGATTTGTCAGTCAGAAATGAGATTTGAAAGTTTTTAAAATTATTTCAATGACATCACACACAGATTTTAGGGCTGGGTCAAGTGTTTCATCTGCCTGTAAACTGTTGCATTCACTGGACTTCACATCCCAGAGAGGCTAAGACAGTTTCTGGTAAGTGAGGGTGAGAGGGTAGCATCTGTCAGGAAGGCATGGGTGGGAAGTCATGGGTGGTTTGCAATAAGATAATGAGTCAACAATACAACTGCTGGATGAAAGCACTCCGTAAACCCTGACTGTGGGCAAAGCACCACCCCAGACTGTACGTAACTTAAAGAGAACCTCTCAGTTATAAGAGAGAATCTGCAAAGCACAATGGCAGAAGTGAAATTTAAGGAAAACAAGATGTGAGTCTTCCCAAGGTAGAGAAGGACACACACTCTTGTCTAAGACTCAGGCTGTGGAGGGAAAAGACAGCCTCACAGTTAAAGGAAGCAAGGAAGGGTCAGGTGAAGGTTGTGTACAAAACTCAAGTCAACAAGCCCTTAGGTAGATCGAAGCTTATATGAATAAATTTGCATTTTCTCCTTGAACTCTGGGTACCAACATCTCTGTTGTGTCATCAAACTGACTTTTCCCTCAAAGTCTCCAGGAAAGCATCATGATGACTCAGAGAAAATGGAAGATGTTCTTTCCTTGCAGCAAGTTTGCAGAGCAACACATTGATCCAGAGGCTCCCACACCCTAACTGATGCCTGGCAATAAAAATCCCTCACTAATAACCTCTAGGGATCAGGATATTTGATAGATATTTACTGGTATTTCTAATGTAAGATAGGGTGAGCAAGTTCTGAAAGTCTACTGACTTGCTTTGAGTGGAGACAGACTCTTGAATTTGTCTCATAAGAGTCTTTCGTTCATGTTGTCTGAAGTTGCTGACATCAACCTAACTGCTGAGGTCTACCTTTGAGGGATATAGTAGTTACTCTTGCTTCTGCAAAGTCCTGACATGACACAGCTTGACAGAGAAAACAGTTCTCTTGCGTGTTATTTTAGAGGATTGGGCTTCTGGTCCCATGGCTCCCAGCACTGAAGACGAAACATTGTGGAGGCAGGAACAGGTAGTAAAGGTTCTTCTTGACTTCTCCGGGATGGGAGGTGAAGAAAAGAGGAAGCAGGAAGAACCAAAGGCAACATATAGAGCTCGAGGAGAAGCCCTCAATAATCTACTTTCTCCAACTAACCCCCATCCTTCCTCTTACCACCTCGCAATAATGCTGCCATATCCAGAAACTAATTCCAGTCAGAGATCATCTATTCATCTCCAGAGCTGCCCTTATATGTATGTAAGAGGTGCCTCCACTAACCACCTAGGGATATCTTAATCTAATGAAGCTGACAATCAGGTTAGCAATCGAGAGGGCCACTCCTGAACATTTCAATATACAAGACTGACTGAAGCGTAATGCTGATGGATGTAGTAAGTTATTTTCTGGAACATTCCTGGAAAGGATAAAAATACAGCAAGGAAGGTTTATCATTCAGTTTTTCCATTGCTATGATGAATACTCAAGGAAATTAACTTATAATGAGGAAAAAAAAACAATGGTTCACTACTCATGGTTCCAAAAGGTTTTGGTCCAAGATCTGTTTCTTTGGGCTTCTCACAAAAACAGCACACCATGCTGACGGTTAGTGATAAGCAAGCTGCTGATCTCATCAGCCAAGAAGAGCAGAGCAAGAGGGGCAAGCTGACCTCCCATAATGCCCCTTGCAGGTCTGTTCCCAGTGGCCTAGAGATCACCCTCTAGGCCTCATCTATCCAATATTCCACCACCTTCCATTAGCATCACATTGTGGACCAACCCTTGAGCACATGGACCTTTGCATGTCACTCAACAGGAAAACTAGCTCAATGGATGATGCAAGGTCAAATGAGGCAGGTGGTCAATGGTAGATCGAATGGCAGAAACCAGAAGTGCAGTGGCCTATGGAAACTACTTTCTCTGTGCTCATTAAGAGAACTAGCAATCACTTTCCGTGTACTAAACACAACCTTGGTATTCCCCGGGAAGCTCAGCCCTTAACAAGCATTTCATTCAGTGAGTCTTATTCCGAGAGCCTTGGTAATAGCTGCTGTTTCTTGGTTCTGGTCCAAAGATTTCCTGCTACCCAACTTGTATGAAATTCCTCTAAAATAGATTTCAGATCTTTCATTGACTAGAGAAGGAAGTTGGGTCTTGAATGTGCCGTAATCGTTATGTTCAGGTAGCTTTAAAAGGTCTTCCATCTTAGAGGAAAGTAGGTAAAAAAGGCTTATGATGCACAGATGTTCCTCCATTCATGATGTGATTACACAGCAATAAATCCATCCTAAGCTGGAAATATCCTAAGCTGAAAGAGCATCTAATACACTGAGCCCACTGAACACCATAGCTTAGCAACACAGTTCACTGGGCTGCTGGCTGTTTACCTTCAAGATCCCATGACTGACAGGAAGCAGCCATTTACTGCTGTTGCCCAGTAAGGAGGGTGCTCCAGAATGCAGATTGCTAACCTGAGAACGGATCACAATTCAGAACTGAAAACGTGGTTTCTACTGACTGTGTGTCTCTGTACACCAGAATGTTAGAAAAAGCATAAGGAGAATCAGTTTTTTTTCAGGTGTAGTTTGTCCACCGTGACCACTTCCCAGAACTACCAATTCTCCCTGATACTGTACCTTTTACAGATCTTTTTACTTGTCTCATAGGTATAGGACATCACCCCCCCCCCAACACATACATATTCTGTTCCTTTAGGAGAATTATGCAATAAAATCTGGCAGTGGTAAGCCTGATAGCCAAGCTCTGCTCCAGTAGATATGGGACTTCACAGCTTTCTTGGTTGGCATAACCATTGAAAACCAATCACATTTTCAAAGACGTAAACTGTCGTTCTTTGATGTTAACTTGAGAGAATTTTTCTTTCTCCCAACAGACTATATATACATCAGTAAGATGAACACTTTACTGCAACAGATCCAGAAATGGACACATCAGGATAATGCCCAGAGAAGTGGGCCTCCATGTTTCACATTATGAACGCCGTGTGCCTTGTGAAATGACATAAGTAACTAGTAGTACCCTCCACACAAACCAAATCATAATATCTGGAGCAAAGACCACGTTTTCTTACCTGAAGTTAGCTAGGCTGTGCTCCTGTGTGCTGGCAGGTTAAAACCGGCCGACCCACGCTTTGAAGTATAAACCTACATGCTGGTTTCTACTTCTTGCTCCAGGTTACCTCACCCCTTGTGCCTTCGTTCTCTCAACAAAGATTCCTTCAGCCCACTGGTTGTGCATATCTGAGAACAGTGACCACTGCTGCCCAGCACTGAATCAAAAATGCACATAAATCACTGTGAGATATTTTTGCAATTTTGAAAATGTTTGTATCTTGACTCTGAGGTCCTCAAGTGCAACCTTCACAAATGATATCATAGTGTCTTCTGAGGGTTGTAACCTCATGATCTTTAACAGTAGCTAAGGATTTACATGAGAATATTGTGGGACCTCAGCTCCTGGAAATAGCTCAGGACTCTTAGTGACTCCTTGACTCTATCAAGGGTAATGGAGAGATTATCTTGGGAAAAAAACAACACAGGAAAGAGCTGGTGGACAGTGGGGGACTTAATCTGAGCCACAGGCCTGAAAGAACCAAACCCCTGAAATGTCAATCCTCTGTGGACTTACAAAGGAAAATAGCAAGAAAACTCTGCCTGGTTTGTTGATGAAGGATTACGTTCTGGTAGTTTTGATGGGGCCGTATTAATACTACTGAGACCTTTGTTAAACTCCAAATAAGAGAAGTCCAGCCTGTCCATCACTCGCAGACACACCACACCTATAGCTAATGCAGATTTGTACATACCTTCTAAAGTGCATAGTGTATGTGCGTGTTGAACTTAGATATGTGAATATTATATGTTGGATACAGGATTTATGCTGTGGATGTGGTACATATATAATGGCAAAAGTGTTTCCTTTACAGAATCCACATGTTGGTGGGAGAATCAGACCATCAACAGGTAAAGCGTGTGTTCGTAGACACTCAGTGGAAAACATATTTTAGAAAACCCAAATTAGCAGATATGGGGGAAAGGTGTATGATTTAAATATGAAGCCAAGGAGAAATGATCTCCTATATCTTATGGTGATTTAAATCCAGTTAAACATGTTTGAAGCCAAGTTTATTGTGAAAGATAAGGAAAATATCTATATAACCTTTTAAAAATATATTTTATGTGGTTGGGCACTTGGCCTTCTTGTACATCTGTGTGCCACTTGCACATCTGATGCCCACAGAGGCCAAAAAAGAGCCTCAGATCCACTGGCACTGCAATTACAGGTGGTTGAGAGCTGCCACGTGGGTGCTGGGAATCAATCCTAAGTTCTCTGCAAGAGCAGCCTGTGTCCTTCACCACAGAGCCATCTCTCCAGCCACTGTATAAATTCTTGACAGGGTGACTGGCGAGTACAAAGCCTCAATTAGCCAGAGAGTAAGATACAGTTGGAATTGGCAAATTAGCCTGTAGTTGGCAGCAGGAGGTGCATATTTAGATATAAAACTTGAACTTGAACTTGGGACTTCAGATATCATGGTGAATGCTTGCTCTGTCACATCACAATGCTGTTCCGCTGTCTATGTCTGAAACCACCAAGCTCAGCTAGCCTCTGGGATTGCCTCCTGAGGCGAAGCTCCCTTCCAAAAGCAGCCATCTTAATAGTTCTCTCTGATAATAATGATCCCTTCCGAGTGACATATTTCACCCTTCATGCCTTTTGTGCATCGTCTTTTTCCCTTCAATTAAGGTTGCTAATCAATTCTTTTTAATCATCGCTTTTCCCATCAACCTTGGAGACCCAGCCATCCTCCAGTTCCTTGGGCTAAGATCCTGAGAGCAGGGTCACGTGGCAAAGCCAGGGCACCTCTCTTAGGAGTCTCTTCATTTTGCAGTGAAAACCATCTGCCTCAGCCCTGCCTGACACCTTGGCTTCAGGGCTGAGAACCGAAGCTAATTCCTGTGCCAGAGAACATTATGTGCTTACATAGCAGCAAGGGGAACGTTTTCTAAATAATTAATCGGGAGCTCGGGATCTTCCTGGACTCTGCCCATTCCAGGAATCCACCCTGAAGGATGTTTTGTGTACCCATCTGTAATTGCCGCCGGAGACTGGAGCTGTATCTCTGCCCCTTGTGTTCTTGATTTTACTTTATTCTTCTCTAAGCTAAAAAACATATATATAGACACGATGTAATTTCTGGAGGTTTATTTTTGATTGGATAAAAAATGAAAAGACTTTGCTCTGGAGCACCAACACCCCAGATCAGATGTTGCCACTGAAATCTGTCCTTGGCACACTGTGGCTTATGCCCCAGCTGGTGCAACCTCCAGCCCTTTGTCTGAGCATGCTTTGCCTCCTTCCTTTTGTTTGGGGGCTTAGCATATCAGACTATAAGCGGTGCATGTTTTGAACAAAGCAGACCTGAGTTCATGGGAGACTGTTGGACCGCATCAAAGCGTACCTGAGCAAACAGTGAGAAAAATTATTTTCCCACAGCCTTTTAAATCCTGTTTGGTCAGGTCAAGCGTACAGACCTACACCAGGCAAGAGCCCGGGATTAGCCTTGTGATCAATCGATGCTCTGCATCAGCTGTGAAGAGTATGAGCTCTACTTTCAGTTTTGTGTTGTGGCAATAAAAGATGTTGAAACTTGTAAGGGATGACCACACGTAAACAACGGCTCACAGTTAAATAAAGCGCAGGGGAGAACAGGCAATACTTAGCCACCCAGAAATAGACAGCATCCACTTCTAGAGCAGGGGGCACCCTGGCCAAACTTTTAAGAAGCTGGGGAACTTTCCCAGCCAAGGTCTTCCTGGAGCTGGATGAAAGACTCAGGGGGGATTTAAGTTACAGCGCTGTCAAGCCACATCAAGTATTATATAAGAGGGGTCCTGCTTAAGTCTGTACAATGTATGAGAAAATATGGTTTTAAGAAAAAAGCATCAGAAGAAGTGCTATTAGCTTTGAAATATCTTATTTAGAGGAAAGCTCTGCTAAGAAAGACACAAAATCAAATTTGAATGATTTCAAACTTGTAATCATGAATTAAAATCAATGAGAAATAAACTATTGAATGGTCTTTCTTCTTCACTCTTAAATGATTCTTTTATTTCCCTTTTCTTCCATCCATTTCCCTTTCTTGTCTACTTTTCTTTCTTCCGTAAAACACCCAACCAAAATTAGCCAGTTGTTTAGAATCAAACAGTACAGTTAGAAAAAAATCTCTGCCTTTACCTTTAATTAATCAATGGCAAATACAAAGACTGGGTTGGCGTTATCCCCTGGGACATTTGTGGGAAACGGACTCTCAGGGTTCAAAAGATTTCAGCAGAGATAGAGATCTTCCTCTCTGCTCAAAACTCACTGATCACACAAGAATAAAGACTGATTGGGGTGACTTAGTTTTTGTAGTTGTCATCGATGATGGAATTGTCCAAGTCTACTGCCTAAGGACCACAGAATCAGACCTCCATGGAGACCTAGGAGCTGTGGAAAGTGCAAGTCCATCAAATCACTCTCCTCATCTTATTATACTGTGAGCAGCCCAGCATGGTCTTTATCCACCAAGGTTCTATGTTCCCATGCACTACATAGAGACAAAAAAAAAAAAAAGACTCTGGTGAAATGGCATTAGTTTATATTCTATATTTTGTGTTCTATTTTTATTTAAGAGGAGCAACTTTTGAATTCTACCCCAGACTGAGAACTGTGTGAAGACATTTTCTCTTGCCATTTCCTTGATGGGACCCACATTCTAGTTTAGTTTTTAAATTTTAGATAATATTGTATCTCCAAGATACAAATACCAAAGCCAAACAACTGGAAATGAGGAAGAATATGTTTCGGCTCCTGGAGGCCAAGCTGTCATCTTCTGAGGCTTTGGGCCTGTGGTGAGTGAACATCATGGCATATGTGGCAGGGAAAGCTGCCCCTGTTATGGTGGCTAGGGGAGACACAGGTTTCCCTAACAACCAGCTTTCTCCAATCAAGACCCACCCTCAATAGCTCTGATCACTTCTCAATGGTCCATTCAATCATAAATCCATCAGTGGCTTACTCTCTTGATTAGGTCATTACTCTTTTCAATTTCTTCCTCTAAGCCCCACTTGTAAGACACCTTCTGTCTAGACCATGATGGTTTTCCATTTTACTCCTCTTATCTGCTCCAACTGGATGCTCTCCAGCCTTCAAGAGGTGTGCCTTAATGACTTTATAAACTCTGTGAGAGTTCAGTGTCTGGTCAGTAAGAATGCTCGGCATGTGTGGGGAGCAAAAACTAACAAGGACTCATGTTTCCATTTCCTTGAGGCAGTCTCCCTTTATTTCTGTCTCGCTGGTGGCTTGGGACCGTGACGTTTACCTCTGCTCATTTTTGGAGATGTCTTCACGAAATTTTACATTCATCTCTTGGCTGCATATTCTGTTTCCACAGTGAATCTGGACATTGAGTTTTTCAGGTCACATCTTCTTGTTTCTAAGGTAACTGGGGGGCATGTCTTATGAGTGTACCATTGACTTGACTTCTCAGTGGGCTAACCAAGCTGTCACAGACACTTTAGTACTGCCAAGTAAAGCTCTCCAACACTGCTGGGTACCCAACCTTCTTTATTTATTATATAAAATATTTAGATGCTTCACTGTGCACTTGCAACAGTTCAAGATAAAAACCTCAAGCAGCAAGTCAATGCCAGATTAATGGACTCTCTTCACAGAATGCAGAAGGCAATGCAGAAATAGGTTTCTGGAGCATGAGAGGCTTTCAAATTCTTTATTGCTTACAGAGCAATGTGATTTTCTGTGTGTGCAGCAGCTTGGGACCATTAGGAGGAGAATGAAAGACTCGATTTTAGTTCCTTATCTTTCTTTCTGGTGGTGGATAATGTTCCCTTCTACGCCTGGAAGCTCCCCTGCCCTTGAAGAATTGCTCTGTATATACCAACAGTTTAGCATATTTGGCTTTCAACTTTGAGCCAAAGCAAGAAAGACTGTTTTCATTCTAGGAACGTCCAGCAATAATCAAGAGGAAGAAACTTTTATGATGATTTTAAGCCATTTTTACCAGGATTATCTTATAGCCAAGTGGTTTGCTGCTGAATTTTTATCATGCCCAAGAGTCGGGACATTAGTAGAAGTTGAGATCATGACAAGCCTCCTTATGAGCCAGGGGCTAAGCTATTCTATAATCTATATATTTAATCAGGTAACCCTCTGAAGCGTAAGTTCTCTTGATCTATGTATCTGTAAAACTCAAAAACCAAGTAGTCTATTAAAACAATAAGGTAGGATATGACCATTAACAGCCAGAGAACTCCAGAAACTCGGAGAAAAGTAGACAAGAAGAGTGTAAAGCGTATTACAGAGCTATGAAAACTGTCTTGGTGAGATGGCACAGCCAATGCAATGATGGTCATGCAGCAGCTCTGGGCCTGCATGGGATAGGGCCTTCCAATAACAACAGAAGATGTGCTTTTCTCCAGTCCTAAGCTCCTGGAATACTGACTCAGACTCAAAACGTATATTTACAAATACCTAGGCCATACAGCTAGACTCATTCCCTGACTAGCAAATAATTTAAAATAGCCCATTTATACTAATCTACATTCTGCTATGTGGCTGGTTGCCTCTGCTCTGGTACCAAGCCTCTGTCCTCCTGAGATCTTCCCTGGCGACTCTGTGCCAGAATTCTTTCTGAGCCCCGGATGTCCCACCTTCTATTCGGTCCTTGCCTATTGGTTTTTAACTTGGTGATTAATGGGTGATGCTTCCATACAATAACCAAGGTGTTCTCTCTACACAGATGGGGGCAGGCCTGTGTGGTCCTGCCTTCCCTCCCTGAATCTATGAGGAACTGATGGATTTGGATTTGGGGAGGGGCAGTGGTGTCTTCAGTTGTGTGCCCTGTTGACAAGCTCACCTAGCTCCATGGAAAAGAGGCAAATCCAAGGATGCAAAGGAAGCCCTGGTCAAACCTGGTTACAATGTAAAACAAAAGGATCTGAATATGAGAAAGGAGTATGGAGGTGGCGTCAGGAATAGAAGGGAACCAAGAGAGGGTGAGGGTAGCCAGGATCTGCTCTGAGGATGCATGAAACAGTCAAAGGAACAAAACATAATACTACTGAGCATGAGCTGAGACAGACATAGAGTGCCAGGGACAGACTCTGTTCTGAAGGGAGATGTCACTTATGGCAAGAGGCGCCAGTCCTGAGCAGTTTTGAGAGCCAGGCAAACTCCGTTTGGTTTGAAATATTTGACTAACACGTGACTCAAGGCTCTTCACCCTGGGGTCACGAGGCTCTGCATTAGACTCAGCTTCTTATATGTAGAATATGACTTCTCAGTTTACAGGAGTTTATAAGCCTGTCTCTTAATTATAGGACGTTAGAGAACCAACTTCCAGAAAAAGTATTGGACTATAATTATAAACAAACTTCTCCAGAACCGTGCTGCCACAGGGAAGCCATCCTGTCACCCAAAAAGCTGCTCCACAGACCTCCTGAATGATCCTTTCCCTTAGCTTTACCTTTCTTGTGAGTTTCTTTGTGAATTATCAATCTAATTTAAGTTTCAGACACCCTGATCTTTTGAACACATTAGCAGAAGGTGGTCCTGGTTCATCGTGGGCTTCGGCTGAGAGCATTCTTTTCCCGAGAGTGAGTCTTCTAATTTTAGCATCGTTTGTGGTATGGACAGACCAAGAACTACCCCCTCATCAGTTTCTGCTAGCTCTTTGCAGTGGGTAGGAATTGTTTCTTCAGTTCCTTCCTTCTCCCCCCAAGTCCTTCCATTTGTTATAAGCAACAATCAACAATATGCAACGTCCCCAGGCTCTAAATGAGGTTCATTTGTTTCTATTCAGTGTTCTGTGTGCCCTAACCCCCTACTCCTCAGTGTGCTCGTCAAGGGTGTGACCCACCTCACCATGCACATCAGCTGGGATCCTAACATGTCTCCCAGCTGGGGGTAGACAGTATTTCAAAATGAGGCACACAAGCTAAGCCCTCAACTGGCCTAGTTCACTAAGGGCTCGAAACTCCTCTGTAATGTAGGGAAATCATGAAAAGCATCTAAAATCTCTCATTCTCTGATCATCAGGAGACAGTAGTTGATATCAGGACATGGGTCTCCTGCTTTCTAAAACTGGACTGCTCATCAGATAATTGTTCAGCTCTTTAAAGTGGACAGCTTGAGTTTAAATAGTACGTTTAGGGCATCGTAGGTGGGCCACTGGAATCACCTAACCAACTCCCAGTTCCCTAGCTCAGTGGTTCTCAGCCATGACCCTTTGACACAGCTCCTCATGTTGTGCTGACCTCAAACCATAAAACCGTTTTGTTCTGACTCTTCATAACTTCAATTTTGCTACTGTTATCAATCATAATGTAACTCTCTGATATTCAGGATATGTGATATGTAACCTCCAAAGAATCATGACCTATACGTTGAGAACACTACCAATTTATACACATGTGCATGAGTGTGTGTAGTCTTAAATACCGTAAATGGGAGCTACATCAGCTTTAAGAAGCATTTACCCTGCTCACTAGAGGTGACTGTGATCATGGGCTAGTGACTCCAGAGAGAAGGCTTGTGTGTCATGTAAGTGTCTGTGACACTGTTTCTGATTGTATTTCCCTGTCAGAGCTTTTAGTTGAGAAGAGATACTTACAAGCCTAACTCCCCCCCCCCCAAAGTTGCTGAGGGTACAGAAACACATGAACAAGCTGGACAAGATGCCCTGGTCCATTTACAGAGCTGGACACCATAACATCTGGACCACATCTGTTTCTGGCGTCCTAACCATCCTAACCTTTAACTGTGATATTTTGTTACTTTTGTTGGTTGTCAGAGACCTTTCAAACTAAACTAGTTAATTTAAAATAATTCTAACATTTTGGCTACTTAGAAAAGGATCTATATTTCAAAACACACTCCTTTCCCTGTTGTTGTTCTTCCTCCTCCTCCTTCCTCCTCCTCCTTCCTCCTCCTCCTTCCTCCTCCTCCTTCTTCTTCCTCCTCTTCCTCCTCCTCCTCTTCCTCCTCCTCCTCTTCCTCCTCCTCCTGTTTCTCCTGTTTCTCCTCTTCTTTGAGACAGGATCTCACCACATAGCTCTGCATATCCTTGAACTTCTTATGTAGATCAGAGTGGTCTCAAACTGGCAGCAATCCCCCTGCCTCTGCATCCCAAATGCTAGGATTGCAGGTGTGTAACACCATTTCAGGCTAAAATCTAGGTCTTTTTCATGTTAAATATTTCGTTAATTTTTCTGCACCCATCACATTATGGAAAGTCACTGCAAAGCCTCACACAAACGTGAACTGTTATTGGCACCAAAGAGAACTCAGGGTGGGCACCGAGAGCTACTCTGTAAAGTGGTTGCATAGGAGCCTGGGAACCCGAGTGTGAGCTGCAGAGCCCATGTCAACAAAGCTGGGCATGGTGCTGACCCCAGCACTGGCAAAACTGAAACAAGTGGATCCCTGCGATTTGTTAAGTCAACTTCACCCCATACCTCTCTGTGTCCTTCACACACATGTGCACACCTTCCACACATGCACACACGCACCCCTGCACACACTCAAACATGCACATGTATGCACACAAGAATAAAAGTCCCAGAAAGCTACTGAGGTTTTCCCAAGCATTTGCTGCACTTCCTACTTCACTATTGAAAATACTGCTGTGGCAGTGGGTTAGGGATCAGGTCGGGGGGGAGCCCACAGTTCTACATTCCAAAGAGTAAAGGAACCTGACTGAAAGCCACACTCCTGGTTCTGCAGGTGAAGCTGGGTCTGAGTGATGTCAAGGCATGGATGAGTCTACACATGGTCTGCTCTGTGAGCCATCCATTCTCCAACATAAATTACTAAGACACTGAGACTGAGTAGCCAGCGACAGAACTATGGTGAACCACGAACAGCTGCTTCAGGATGGGGGGTGGGGTGGGGGGAGTTGCCTGAGCCAGTTTCCTCTTTCTTATCACCCTGGCGACCATCTGGGTGGGACAGGAGGTATACCGGTGCCATGCTCTGAGAACTTCCCTATCTGTGAGAGTGACAGCAGTCACATTGTGAGATTAGTGTGACTATTCATAAAATAGCAGGTTCCATGCTAACTGATAGTGACTTTAATAGAAGCATTACTGGAAGGAGGTCACAAACATACATTGTCATTTAGCATGGAGCTGTTACACGTCAGCTATAGTCAACATCCATTTGGGAAGGAGAGAAATGAAATCACCAGTATGATGTATTCACTGAAGGAAACTATCTTAGGCACTTTTTGAAGATTTTACCTTTAACTGTGTGTGTGTGTGTGTGTGTACAAGAGTGTAGGTGTGTCGGATCCCCTAAAGTTCAGGTTATGGGTGGTTATGAGCCACCTACCTAGAGGTGCTAGGAAACATCGGCTGGTCCCTTGCAAGAGCAGTATGCTCTCTAAACTGCAGAGCCACCTCTCCAGCTCTTCTTTGAACTCTTAAATATTTAAGCTTTCAGTATTCATTAATTGCTACTTTAGAATAGTGAGCAAAATCATTTTTTGCACTTAGCAAAAGACATCCTTGCCATTACCATTTTTGTGTGAATGCTAGCTTTGGGTCTATATTATGCAAGCTTTAAATTTATAGGATTCCGTGGATCCTGAAGCAAGGACCTTATGTGTTTCTGCCATTATTAACTTGCGTTTATTTAATAATGCATATACAAAGCTCTGAACAGCTATTGCATGTGTATCATTTATTTATTGATTGATTGAGCAATAGTCCAATGTATCTTTAAGGCCAGGCCTGTCATCCCAGCATTTGGGAGACAGAGGCAGGAGAATAACAAGTTATATGATAGATTGGATACAATCTATGATAGCAAAAACCTGTCTCAAAAGAAAACATCATTTCTCATAGGCCAGGGCTCTGAACTCTTGTGTGATAACACATGTTTAAAAAGCTATGAATTCTGATTTTATGTCCCCTACTCCTCATGAAAGTAATAAGCCCCGTTTTTCTTGCCAGAGTTGCTACAGATTTCCAAAGGTGTAATGCACATGAGACCCTGCAGATGATTACACACTTTCTGAAATGTGTGTGTCAAGGCCATTGAAATGCTTTAGGTTTTAGTATTGTTTGTTATTTTAATCTTCATTCTGAATCTCCATTTATGCCAGCTAGGATGTCATTGGTTTCATACCACAGAAAGTTTAATCTAAGAGGACTCAGCTGGAAAAGTACTTATGTTTGTCAAATAATAAAAAAGAAAAAATGAAGGCAGACAGACAGGTCAGCTGTGAAACTTTCCTGTTCTTCCAGAGGACCTCGGTTCAGTTCCCAGGACCCATGTAGGTGCCTTACAACTGCCTGGAACGCCAGCTCTGTATGATCTGATGGCCTCTTCAGGCACCTGCACATACATAGCACACATGCAGACATATAGCATACATGCATAGCACACATGCACACACATAGCATACAAGCACACACATAGCATACATGCACACATACATGCACACACAAAATAAACATGCACACACCTAACATACATTCATACACATAGCACACATACATGCATGCACACCATACATATATGAACACACATATTGTACACACATAGAATACATGCAGACACACACACACACAAATAAAATGTCTTGAAAAAAAAAAGAAAGCTGGACATCCCAGTCTCAGCAGCACTATCAGACTGAGTCAACTCTCAGTCTTGCTCGTTGTTGAAAAGAACAAGTCTGTAACAAGCAGACAGCGAATAGCATCTCCCATTCTAAACAGAATAAGCCATCTCTTGTAGCTGCAATAAGGAAAGAAGCATCCTGTATAACATTGGAAGACCTACAGGTCAAAAAACAAATTAAGTGAGCATGGGTCTAGAAAGTGTCTTTTACCAATGCATTCTGCCCAGAAATGAACAGAAGACCAGGCGAGACTGTGCCTGGCTCTGACCAGACAGGAGCAGGGGAGGAGTGAAAATAGAGGTGATAGACATAAGACTGAGTGGGAGGATGCAGCTTCCTTAAGGGGAACTTACTTATTAGTCCAAGTTTTCTAGAAAAACAGAGGTAGTAGACAGGGAACATGAGGGCAGGAAAGATATATACATTTACATACACATATAAATATGACATATACATATATACATACAGATATATATGCATAATAGAAAGAATGGTGCATGTGTGTGTGCATGCAGAAAGACAGAGAATTGAATTAAATAAATGGGCATATATAATTGTAGAAGCTACCAAGCCTCTAATCAACTGACCAGGAGATTTAACAACCCAGGAGAAAGCTGATGCTGCAATTCATTTGTATTTGTTTTTGTTGTTGTTATTTTGTTTTGTTTTATACTACTGTCTAATTTCACAATGCCTGAAAAAAATCTATTCCTTTCTTCATGTATATTTGAGATGTTTCCCATCCATTGATGTTAAGAAAAATATTACTTATCAATGCATGCATACATTTATTCTAATTTTACTATTTTGAACTAAAATATTGTAACAAAATCCTATCTAATCCCAGTAATTTCTCGTGTTAAATATACTTTGGAGATTTGGAGAAGAATTGCTACTATATGTATACAGGTTTTCAACTCGACTATCAAAACAGTTACCCAGCTGTTCCCCAGAGCACAGTGAGGTAGAGACGAGACAGATAACTCATAAGGTAAGAGGTCCTTGTGTTAGATGATGACTTCTTCCTCTTCCTCTTCCCCTTCCTTTTCCTCTTCCCCCTCCCCTTCCTCTTCCCCCTCCCCTTCTTCTTCCTCTTCCTTTTCCTCCATTTCTTCCTCTTCTTCCTCTTCCTTCTCCTCCTCCCCTTCCCTTCTTCTCCTACTCTTCCTCATCATTGTCATTGTCTTTGGTAATTATGTGCATGTGTGTGCCTATAGGTAGGTGTGCAAACATAAGTCTGATGAGGCCAGAGGTATCAGATCACCTTGGATCTGGAGTTACAGGACAATGAGTTGCCTCTGATGTGGGCAACGATATGGATCTGAACTCAGCCTTCTACAAGAGGAGTACATGCTCTTGACCATCCAGGCATCTCCCCCAGACCCCTCATTTACACTCTTTAATCACTGTGACAGACTCCCAGGCATAAACAACTTAAGAAAGAATAGATTCCTTTTGGCTCAGAGTTTGTGTCCGTAATGCTCATTCTGGACCTGTTGGGGGCAGAGAAGACATGGACGCCTGAAGCAGAAGCTACTTACATGGTAAAAGCAGAAAGAAAAAATACAGGAAGGAATTCAAGAAAGACATGCCAACTGACCCAGCTCTTCCACCTGAGCTCCACATTCTATACTTCAGCACTTCCCAATAAATCTGTCATATAATGAATTCATTCACGGATTAAAGCAGAGCCATCAGGATCCAATCACTTCTCCAGCATCCATCAACCAAGCCACCAACTTGTGGGCATGAGAAAAGCATTTTGTATCCAATCCATAACATCTGATAAATGCACTAATTTAAAATCTTCTGGTGCTGGAAAGATGGCTCAGATGCCAAGACCCAGAGATAGTGGCTGTGGGTAAGAATAAGTTAATGCCAAGGCTCAAAGGTCATCTTGGCAATTTACACAAAATTTTAAAATGCATGCACTATTTCAGCCTTAGGGCTCCCGTGCCGTGCTCATTCTTGTGGTTCAGACACTAGAGCTGATCGCTTCCCTCCGTTAGAAACTTGCACAGTGCCTTCTGCTTCTAGGGAAGCTAGTCCTCAGGGAGGAAGCTTCTAGGTCAAAACAACTTTGAATTTCATATTACCCCAGTTAGAGTAGATCGATAAAATGACGGAAAATAAACGATGTTGGGTCTGGAAAACGGAGACTCTCAGTGGGACAGTAAACTAGTCCTGCCACCCTGAAATCACTGTTGAGAATCTTCAAAAACTGAAAAATAAATATACTATATGACCCAGCTATGTCCATAAGACTCAATCATGCTCCATAGATATGCTCAGTCAAGCTCATTGTTTCTCTATTCACAATAGTTAAGGAATGGAAACACCCTGAAACTCTTTCAACTGACACATGGATACTGAAAACCTGGAGCATACATGCTCTAGGGTGTTATTCAGTTGTGAAGAAAATTGAAATCAGACTTTACAGGTGTGATTTGAATGAGACTGGCCCTCATAAGCTCATGTTTGAATGTTTGGTCTATAGTCAGTGGAACTATTTGGGAAGGATTAGAGGGTGTGGCCTTGCTTGGATAGGTGTGGCCTTGTTGGAGGAGGTGTCCCTCTCCAGACAGACCTGGGAGTGGGCTTTGAGGTTTCAGAAGTCCATGCCAGGCCCAGCCTGTCTCTGCCTGCATCTTGCAGAGTAGATGTGAGCTCCCAGCTACTGCTCCAGCTGCCTGCTACCATGCTTTCTGCCATGACGGTCATGGACTAAACAAAGCCTCCGCCATGGTGTTTCATCATAACCCTAGCTAAGAGAGCAGAGATGAAGATAGAAATGATCATATTGGTAGAGGTAACTCAGACCCAGAAAGAAAAACACTGCTTTCTTTCAGCTGAGGTTCCTTGCTCGACATCTTCACGTATGGATATATAATCTGGAGTAACTTCAGAAGTCAGGAAAGTAAAAAGGATTATTAAAGAGGTAAGGAGCAGTAGAAATGGGGATACCAGGATATAAGTTGATAGGAAGGGTAAAGTGGGGGAAGTTTGGAGGCATTGATTAGAGAGTGGGAAGGAGATATAGAAGGGGGAACAGGGTAAAAACCATAAGAATGCCTTGAAGAAAGAGGTCACTAGGAATGATCAGTATTTGCTAACTTAAAGTTATAGGCTCGTTTACAACTTTACATGAGAAGAGTTTAAATGAAAACTTCCCACTGGGCTGACAATGCTTCTTCCTAGTGCCACAGACAATCTAACAACACCCACCAACCCCCCAAACACACACACACACACACACACACACACACACAAACTCACGCACGCACGCACACAACACAACCCCTTCTGAGTTGTTTGGGGGAGTGGGGGTCGAGACGCCCAAGACACAGGTTGTTGCTGTTATCCTTGGTGGACCCAGAGGTGGAAGGCCACCCCCATCCCACCCACCCCCAATCACCCCCCCTGTTGTTGGAGACAACACTCACTTTGGACACATGGCATAGGGCACCCCAGCTGGACATATGTATCTGTTTCTGTGTCATCTTAATACCTGAAAACAGGTCAAATACCAAGAAGAGAAGAAATGAGCAGTATGCAGAGAAAAAGCAGCTGACATAGGTACTCTCAGACACCAAGAGATGTCCATCCATTTCTAGGTCATTTGACAGTGAAAATGCATTGCTTAACAGCACAGGCTCTCCCCAGGAAGACCAAGGCAAGTCCCTGTTTCATTTGTTTCTTTGAGAAATCTTCAGGTAGTGGGTCAACCTTAAACTCCTGATCTTTCTGCTTCCACCTCCAAGGGCTTGGATTGCAGGTGTAGACCAGTTCATACAGCTATGAGTCTCTCTTCCTTTAAACCAAAAATATCCTCATTGGAATAAATCCAAAATGAGGTAACATCTAGTGTTGGAAAATGGATGCTTGAGTGCATAGATTGAAAGCACAACTCATGGTAAACTGGTTTTTTTTTAATTTTACTTTATTTTATTCTATTCTATTTTCCTTCTTGTGTGTGATGTGTAGTCTTTATCCTGGGGATAAGTTATTTTCAGTTAACAATATTGGTAGGATACCTCTCAGAATAAGATCAAGCCATATGTCCCCATATAACCCAATCTGGATGATGATGATGATGATGATGATGATGATGATGATGATGATGATGATAATAATAAAACCGTTGTAGACTCCTGACAAATTAAGGTAGTAGTACTTTGTCACATGGAAATCCATATCTGACTCTTTTCCTTACTTTCCTGGTATTTACATCAGTAATTTTGGGATGAACACAGAATTGTATATAGGCCTGAAATCACATACACCAAAATAACTGTCACTATGTATGAGCAATAACACTATTGATTATTGCCTTCTTGTGTCCTTAATAGGCAAGGAAGTAAAGGACCTTTAAGTGAGCATTTCTGTGAATATTGAAACCACTGGATGTCACCTGCATGAATTCTGTCAATAACCACTTCCCTGGGAATGGTTTTTGGAAGCTGAGACATGGTCAAATGTCTCACACTTAACTGTGTAAATGTATGTCCCTAGACCAACACATAGAATAAGGGTCAGCCATGTTGCTGGGAGACAAGATGTTGATAGCTTCTTGAGCTCTGCCTTGCTGTGCAATGTTTGTGGCCCCCAAACCCCTTGTTTTCATAGGTGCTTTACCTTGTTCTTGAGGTTGAGGAGAAAGCCCCACTGGCATATGGTGTGATTTCTTGTTGAAAAGTTTTTTGATTAAGAATATAAAAAATTTGGAGGTTTCTCAGAAAATTGGGAATAGTTCTTTCTATCCCAAGACCTAGCTATACCATTCCTGGGCATATACACAAAAGATGCCCCATTATACCACAAGCATACTTGCTCAACTATATTCATTGCAACTTTATTCTTAATAGCCAGACACTAGAAACAACTTAGACATCTTTCTACTGAAGAATAGATAAAGAAAATGTGGTATATCTATACAATGGAATACTATTCAGCTATTTAAAATGACATCATGAAATTTGCAGGCAAATAGATGGAACTTGAGACTATTATCCCAAGTGAGGTAATGCAGACCTAGAAACACATGCATGGTATGTACTCACTTATGAGAGGACACTGGCCATAAAGTGCAGGACAACCATGTTACAATCGCCAGACCCAAAGACACTGGGTAATAAGGAGGGCCAAGGGAGGGGATGTGAATCTCACTCTGAAGGAAAAACAAAATAGTCATCAAAGGTGGATGGAGAGAGGGATCTGGGATGGGAGAGGGGGTAAGGAGCAATGTGGGATGTAGATCAGGTGTGGCTAAGTGGGGGGAGAGGGTAAGTGGGAGTGAGAATGGAAATCAGTGTGGGGCATCTCCAGGACTAGCTGGAGTCCCCGGATGGGGGAGGCTCCAGGGATTCTGTGGGGTGACCCTAGCTGAGACTGCTAGCTGCTGGGGATACAGAGACCGAAGTGGTCACCTCCTGTATAGCCAAGCAGACTTCTAGTGAGGAAGAGGGATATTAACCAACCATCCACCCAAAATTTGTCCTGCCTGCCATATGTGCAGGGGTAGAAATGGAGCAGAGATTGAAAGAATGGCCAATCCCTGACACTATTAATGACACTCTGCTATGCTTGCAGATAGGAACCCAACATAACTGTCATCTGAGAGGCTTCATCTCACAGAAGATGGAAACAGATGAAAAGACCCACAGACAGACATCAGGTAGAGCTTGGGAAGTCTTGTGGAAGAGTTGGGGATAAGACTGAGTGAGCTGGGGGGATCAAGAACACCACAATAAGACCTACAAAGTCAACTAAACTGGGCCCAAGGGGGCTCACAGGGACTAGACCATCAACCAAAGAGCATGCAGGGACTGGGCGTAGGCCCCTTACATGTTTGTAGCAGATGTACAGCTTGGTCTCTAAGTGGATCCCTTAACAATTGGAGCAGAAGCTGTCTCTGATTCTGCTGCCCACCTTTGGATCCCCATCCCCTAGCTGGACTGCCTGATTAGGCTTCCATAGGAGAGGATGTGCTTAGTCCTGCTACAACTTGATGTCCCAGGGCATGGTGGTACCCAAGCAGGTCTTCTTCTCTGAGGAGAAGAGGAGGGAATAACAGGGAGAGGGATTTGTGAGTGTGGGGCTGGGGGTGGGGAGGGAACTGGCAACGGAGCTATAAATCAAATAAATAAATTAATGAGAAGAAATCAGTATCTAAGTTTGGTTTTGTTTTACTATTTTGAACTAAAATTACTTTATAAACTTCTGGGTAAGGTTTTATAAGATGGCTATTGAAGTTAGTTTCTTTTGTTATTAAGAAGTACTTATTTAATAATGGCTTTGAAATAGACTATTTGTGAGTGGTAGAAAATAGACTTTTAACAATCAAGAAATTGTTACTTTTATGCTATGTTAATCATCAAATTGAGCCAGGGAGTAACAGAATCAGTGCAGATAAAAATATTAAATCTTTAACAGGAGACTGGCTAGAACAGTGTGAACATTTGATAATGATCAAGCCTAAGAGTTAATTCATTGTGAAAGCTAACAGACTTATCAGCTGTCTTTTAGAATCCAATTAAATGTTTAGTCTCTGTAACCATGAACCTGCCATTACTCCATCCTTGGCATTATCTTTATCACATATTTACACCACCGGAGAATAAACTACTACTGTCTCAGGAGGGTGAGAGCATGAATTTTATATTATAGACACCATGGCATAGCTATTTCTTAGTTTCACCTGATTCATCGCATTTCTCTGACCTTGATGCAATGATACAGAGCAACAGATTCCCGGGTTCCTGGACTGACTTCATCTCCACCCTTAGTGTTCCTCTGGTCCCCAGGGGCTCTCCCTATGTGAAATCATTACTATGTTGCCATGAGATACATACAAATTGACTTCCTCACAAAATGAGTTGTTTAAGATCAAGGACAATATCTAATTCATTATGTAGCCATGAAACAGAAACATTATATAAAGACAAAGCTGACAGGATCATCTTTTACCTAGTTAGAAAAATGATTCCAGAAGTGAGATTTCAATATCCTCCCTTCTTTCTACACTGACGTCACAGGGAGAGAAAAGATTGAATTGCAAGACCTACTCCATTGTTTCCATGGAGCTATACAGTAGAACCCAGAACACACATCTGTTTAGCAGAATACCTAAGTGTGTTGTAGATCTTTTCCACTCCAAGCCAACTCACAGAAGAACCACAGAGAGTAATTTGCTCTGTGCATGCCCTGACAGGTTGGGGACAGATTTTATCAGCCTGTATGTAAGGTAGGTGTCTGTAGTAGTTTAAATATGCTGGGCCCAGGGAGTGGCACTATTTGGAGGTGTGGCCTCTTGGAGTAGGTGTGGCCTTGTTGGAGGAAGTATGTCACTATGAGGGTGGGCAATGAGACCTTCCTCCTAACCAGAATATGCTTGGCCCGGGGAGTGGCACTATTAGAAGGTGTGGCCTTGTTGAAGGAAGTGTGTCAATGTGGAGTAGGCTCCTAACCATGTGAGAGCCAGTCTTCTCCTGTCTGCCTTCAGATTAAGATGTAGAACTCTCAGCTTCTCCTGCACCATGCCTGCCTGGACACTGCCATGCTCCTGCCTTGATGATAATGGACAGAACTTGTAAGCCAGCCCCAATAAAGTGTTGTCCTTATAAGTGTTGCCTTGGTCATGGTATCTGTTCACAGCAGTAAAACCCTAACTAAGACAGTGTCCAGAGAAACTGAAAACCTAGACATCTCCCAATGATGCCCCAAATACATATGGGCAAGGGTCCCACTTCATTGTTTGGTGTTTTGTTTGGGAAGGGGTTGTTTGACTTCTAACCATCAGTGTGATCAATTATAAATGTCTGCTCTCCATTTCTGCTCTTGCCTCATAGTAGACTCAAAACAGGCCATACATTGTGAGAAACCCTGGTCTAAATAGCATCAGCCAGATGGCTGGGTCCTCTCCTCTACCAGACAGAAAATAAAAGTAGGCAAAGAAACATTCTCCCAGTTCTATGGGCTTCAGCCCTTTGGGCCCTTGGGTGCTGGACAAGAAGACCCGGAGGCTTATAATTCCAAGGCTGCAGAGCTCAGGGCCTATTACTCAAGCTGAAGAGAGAAACTACGGCTGTCTATGGTTGTGAGTTTACTGTTGCTTTAACCTGTGTTCCAGCACTGGGCAGCTATTGTAATTCTCCCAGGCTTTCAGCTTTTAGCAGTGTTGAGTGGTGGCAGCAGATAGCAGAGCAGCAGCAGACGTGCCTTCCATGTTACAGCTCTGTTTACAGGCTTCATAGTCTGGGACCATGAACCCCACAGTAACAAGGGTGACCATTCTCATGCTAAGGTGCCAGGATCCTTAGCTGTCACAGAAGCTACTGCTCTTGGCCCAAAGCATCAGAGACTCATGACCCTTATGGTTTCACCACCTCTGTTCTTTGTCATTTATACACTGGCTACTTTCAGCAACTCTTCAGTAGCTTTCTTGCTGCAAATGACATTGATATTAATGTCTTTATTGCTAACCTGTTCCCCTGACACATCCACCACCCTGTCCCCTTCTCTTTGTGTTACCAGTTCAGCCTGCTGGGCTAATGAGAAAGGTCAGAAATATGTGATAAAAGACCAGTTCGGAGACAATTTTATTGGGTTTAATATTACATCCCAACATAAGACAGGAAAATGACTCCATCCAAAGTGAGCCAAACACCCACCTGTTTACCAGAAAAGGATGTGGCAAGGGTGTCTGCATCAGTCACAGCAGCCTGCCATGTAAATGAAAAAGTCATCAGACTTCTGCTGGACTGCAGAGGAGACATCCCTGTCTGATTTGGGTGCAAGGTAAGCCAGGTCAGCTAGAGTTATTACAGAGCCTTGTGATGGTTCCAAGCAGCTGTGGCAGAGTGTCAAGAGAGTCTAAGGCTAGCAGGTGACTTTCCTGGAGGTGGCCCACCATTTTTTCATGGCCTACGATGGGTGAGCTCTGAGAGGCAAGGTCCCAAGAAACTTGTGATTGCTTCTTGCAGCTGATATGTCTTTCCCTGTCATTATTACATAGTCTAATGATTCCTGGGCATTAGCCCAACCTATTGGGCAGATTTTCTGCAGAACAAGAAAGATGTACCATCATGTAATAGTAATTCTGTAGACAAAATGATGACTTCATCATTCCTGATAATGACTTTATACAATTCCTGATTTGATTCAAATAATTTTAAGAAGAACATTTTAAGAGATGGTTTAGTTGCTTTGCCAGAAAGACATAATAAAGTTAAAATCAAGAATAGAATGTGCCCCCTCTTCATAGTAAGTAAAGGCCGCATAATAAGGAATCCAACGAGCTTTCACAATTACATTAAAAAGAGAAATTGGTTTGGGACAGATTTGTGATCAAGGAAAACATTCATTCTAGGTAAGGTCCAAGGATGAGGCCACAGGTGTGCACCATGATAAAGCAAGGCCATGCGAAACTCTTGCTGTGAACTTATAATGAACTTACAGAATGAAACACTGCTTTGAACTTACTACCAACATCCTTCTGCGACTCCCTTTTGTATAACATCTTATCTATGAGATAATTTTATAAAGAACTTTTCTCTAAGAAGGTATAAGAATGCCAGAGAGAAGGAATAAAGTGTGACTTGGGGGGCCCTACCTGATCCGCCATATGTATATACGTATAGACATACATGTGTAGGTATATGTATATATTACATATACATGAACACTTGTGGAGTAGAGGCAAGTTGTCAGTCCCAACCATAATGTGTGTGTGTGTGTGTGTGTGTGTGTGTGAGAATGTATGTGTGCCTATGTGCATTGCCTATGTAAAAGATTTTCTTTTCTTCCTGGTACATGAGTCTAAGCCTCTCATGTAACTAGCAAGTGGTCCTTGAGCAAAAGAGAAGGGAAATCAGCACTTATTAAAGCCCAAGTAAGAAGATCACAAGGCCAGGAATCAGCAGTCTTTAGCCTTCGTCTGACTCTGTGCCCTGCCCAGTACCACTCTCCTAAAGGCCGGGCAGCAGAGGCAGTGCCTTCTGAAGTTATGCTTCAGCAGTAGGCAGCTCTGCTTACAATGGAGCCAACCCACAACATCAGGAACATCTGCCAAGCAGCCCAGCAGACACCTCCCCACGGTCCTCTATCACAGCAGCTGGCTAGGGAAGCAACTGGCCCAGGCCCTTGTATCTTCACTTAAAAGGAAAACAAACATTAAAAGGGCCACTCGTAGCAAAGGCGTAGTGTTATCAATAATGGTTTGACAGCTTGCAGTACTCTAACAATGATTTATTCATGCCCTAGTCCTGAGGAAGAGGCCAGCGTCTTACCTGCCTTGTATAGGTGGGGAAATTAAACTTGTGTTATTGCACAAACCCCTACACACCCTTATACTAACACAACTTTGAACTGTGGTTGGAACATAAGTACTTTGTGAGAACAGACTTTGTATTGGTCACTTCTGGGGTAGGGAGAGTCAAGAAGTCAGAGATGAGAAGGGTTAGTGTCTTGACCAATGTAAAAGAGGAGCAAGAAAACATAAGATGGTTTGCAAAGTTTAGTGAGATCAAGAGCTTGAGGCCAGAATGAGCCAGAGAATATAGTCCCTTTTGGTGCTGATTCCTCAGAGGCATGAATGGAGTCAAGCCAGGTTGATGGCTCTCTGCAGTAAGGGATATCTTGGGAGGCTCTCAGAAGAGAGTACAAAAGACAGACAAAGATCTGGATGAAAGTGAGTCTCTCCATGTGGGAAGCTGTTTACAACTGGGCACAGTGTGTTTTTCAGTCGTTCAGACTCAGCTGACGGAGTGGGGAAAGGTTTTTGAAGACAGCTTTGGAAAGTCCTTAAATACATTCTGTTCAATATTTATTGTTCTGGAAAAGGAGCCATTTTCCCTTGATGTGCTCTGGTTGAACACCCTACTGTCAGAATAAGTAAATCCCAGAAAGTTCATGGCGCAAGCGACCTTCCCATTAAGAATGCTCTGAAAAACAAGTCAGGCCAATGCAGGTTTGAGCAAGAAGTGCACACTGACAGACAGTGCTATAGGTTTCGGTTTCGCATTGCTGATAGAAGGCACAAGATTCCTCAGAAGTTAAAGCAAAGGAATTTAATCTCCTGTGGTGTCCCGGTTACATCTGTTATCCTGAACACTCAGTCATGCTGGATATACGGCAGCGTTTTCATAAATGCTTCTGAAAGGGGGATGGGTAAAGTAAACGTGGTAAGAACTGACGCCCAGCACTGTCTAATTGAGACCCAAGAGACCTGGTATGTCAATGTCAGTATCAGAATAACTTCTTATCTCAGCATAATACATTTTATTGAATAAATGAAAAATAGTCAGGGAGAAAGAGGAATTGGGGGCAAAGCAGGAAGAGGAGAAGAAAAGAAACCCACTACACTTCAAACAGGAGTGCAGGAGCCTGCCTTCAACCCCAGGCCCTGGAATCTTACATTACTAATGTAGATGCATCAGTCCTGTTAACCCAGAAGTGAGCAGGCATCTGTAGGGCTGCATTTCTGCCAGGTGCAGCAAGCAAAGCCCTGACCCTAGATTCTTGTCTGTCCAAAGTGTGTCTTCCTCCCATCCCCTCTACTGTCTGTTTGGAAGGGCCCACTGGCTTCCCTGCTGACTGGCAGGCTTTCGTTCACCAGGCATGCAATAAACACAGCTTGGTTTTTACCTTGCTTTGGCAGTATTTGTTTCTTAATGGCTTGGCCATTTTCAATAAATTAAAAATCTGGAGAAATAACAGATAAGCAAACCCAAGCCAATTGCAAATGAGATTCAGAAACTTGAAGTTGTTGCAATTTTATTGTGTGTGTCTGTATGCTTTCTTTTTGTTTGAAACCGGGGCTCACGTGGCCCAGGCTGGCCTTGAACTTGCTACATAGCCAAGGATTCACACTTGATTTCCCTGCCTTTACTTCTCTAGGGCTAGGATTGTAGACGTGCACCGTCACACCTGTTTACACTGTGCTGGGACTGAACTCACAGCTTTCTGCGTGCTCTAAGCTCTCTACCAACTGAGCTACATCCCCCATTCATATTAATTTTAGACTGCATTTAAAAAGCTACAATATATAGGGCTTTGGAAAACCCTTGTACCGTCTGTGGACATATTCATGACCTATTTGAAACCATTATTGTCCTCTGGGAAAGCTAGGCTTTCTGGTCATAATTCTAGAAATACTTGTATTCGTGGTGCTCAAATTTTACACTTTACCTCCTAACAGCTCCAGATATTCCCTTAGATGTGTTTTTGAAACCACAGCATTCTTTAAGCTCCTCTAGGAGGTGTGAGCCATGACTCACACTAACTTGAAAACTCAGTCAGACAGGGTCATGTATGTGATCTGAGCAGTTCATGGGCACCCAAGAAAGCATGTGTCTGAGTCTGCTGCCTCACAGCACTGTTTAGAAGGCAGAGAACATCCTATGAGCCATCAACCCCAGACAGTGACCACCGGAGAGACACAGGAGGCCCTGTGCACCGAAGGAGCATGTCACCCAATGTGAACCAGCACGAGGTCTGTATCTTTCTGCCTGAGAGTTGAGAACAGCTTTCTCACTTTTAAATGGAGTTGAAATGTGACTCTCTCCAAGCAGAAGGCTGTGTTAGTTTTGTTTGCAATTCCTGCTAAACTTGGCTAGCCTGGTAGTCTGCACTGAAAATATTCTGCTGGTGTATTCAGTTCATTTATTTCTAATTAAATTTTTATTAAGATTATAAAACTCTTGTGAAGATTAAGAGCAGATAGTTCAGATTACATATATGATGTGGTGACATTAAATACTCTCCCACTCAGATCATTTGGGTAACTTCTGAGTGAATAGCAAAAAAAAATAGCTGTGACTTCAAACTTTGCTTCAACTTCATTCTCCCATTAACTGCCACTAAGCACTTCTCTCTAAGGCACATGTTTCTTTTCTGGGCTGCTAGACTATTCATAAATGTCCCATAAATAAACTATGTCTCAGCAGTCCATCATGGGGAACAATAAGGGTAGAAAGCAATCAGCTACCTCTGATAATTTCAAATGGGGAAAACAGTGCTGTGACCAACAGAAGCTTGGGAAGTCATGAAATAACCATCCCTCACACCAATAAAAAACACGGTGCATAGTAAAATGTCCACAACGGTTCCAGGTCCTACAAGAAGGCAACTCTCCACACAAGGGTAATGGCGTGCTCCATGTTTGACATGGTTGGCGGTGTTGTGTAGCAATTTCTTCCTACTGAAGCATTCCTTCCTAGAAGGCAGTTCATTAATACTCAGAAAGTAAATGAAGCTTACAAGAATCAGGAAAGAAACAACTTGCAAGTTTCAGGAAGTCCCCTAAACCTCCTAAAGCCCCTCCCCAAGGTTATATGAACAGTAACAACAGCTGTGCACATACTCTTAGCACCTATCCAAGCTGCCTGCTGCCTGCAGGCCATGCAGAGAGTTTCTGGGATGCAGCCTGCATTTTATAGACTGTGCTGGGGTGTTCACATTTCGGTGATGCCGCTGCCTCAACTGCACCCCTGTAAGTAACCACCATAGAGTCACTAAAGCTAGATTTAAGATAATAGTTCTTTTGTCTGTCATTGAGGCCCTGTATGAGGTAAATAAATGTCTCACCAGAAAAGTTGCATAGCAGACAGGTAGACACAGAACACACTGTGGAGAACTACCAAGAGCCCATAATGTAAAAAAGAAAGTTAAAAACCACTTTTAAGGGACTGTGACATAGTGTAGAGATAAAGAGCTTGCCTGCCTGGCATAGTCAGACTCTGGGTTCCATCCCAGGCATCATAAAAAAAAAAAAATTCTAAACTTATAACTCACCTTTCAATAATCCATTGAGTTCCCAACACAAGCATAGGTTCACAAAGGGGCAATAATGCACCCAAGGCTGCTTCAGAGGAGCAGCTGATAGAGTAAGCTTCAGAGGCTACAGCGTTTCTACAGATTCACCATTTTAGACAATTATTTACATATGCATGCACACATGCATGGTGAGGGAGTGTCAGGGTACTCTCACATTCAACATATAAAATGTGTGCCTTCTGTTCCATTGAGAAGTATTACAGTTGTATTACTTGATACCCCATCTATGTACGTTTTAAAATGTAACCCCACACATATCCTGGAGTGATATACCTGTTAATCTGATCATTAATAACTACGTTGGGTTACTTCTAGAAGCTTCTTAAAATCAAAACCTTTGCCCGAAGATTTCTGTCCAGAAAAACGAATCCAGAAGAAAACCCACACACTCTTTCTTCCTAAATGTCATGCAAAAGCAGGCAGTCTGGGAAAAAAAAAAAGGCAGACTCTCCAAAACCAGAGCTGGTTATGAACACAAAAGTCTACAAATGTTTGTGAAAAGCCATCGAAGCCACTGAAAAGAGTTCTCTAAAATATTTTTCTTACCAATTAAAAAGTAATTAATTTTACTCCCGAATTTGTTTAAACTAGCAGAAGTACTCTTCAAAAGTGTGAATATCTTTATTCATCAGAATCAGTGTTTTTGGTCACTTGTAAGGACAAACATATATATTATATCTCAAGTCTTAGCACAGAATCTTAGTGTAGACTCTGGGTCCTGGGTGCCCTGAGATCCCCATCCCACTAGAGTGGCCAGCACAATTACTGGCAAGCAGTTTGAGTGCTCAGCCTCTATATGCAGACTTTCTGTTGGCTCTCTGGGATTTACTACTGCATTCCTTTTCTGCATAACATTTTCTAGGTGGCCTTATTATTCTTTGGATATCTGCAGAGAAAAATCACCTGGACAAGCAACTCATTCTTTAGTGACAGGGTCCTGAGGAGGGGACCTGGAGATGAGGAGGGGAAAGTGGAATAGAGAAAATAAAATCTGGGATCAGGATTTCTCGCACGAGCTATGTCTTACGCTAAGCAACTTTATTAAGAAGTACAGCATCTTATATCTATGAGAGGAGATATGAGACCATGTCAGAAAGAAAGGGCTGTCACACAATGAGACAAAGTCAATGGGAGGGTGAATCAAATAGTGTTGCACAAAGGGATCATGGGATACCTCAAGGATGCCAGAGATGGAGCACTTAGTGGCCTTGGGACTGAGAGTGATAGCCCTTAGGGTGGAGAAAGTTGGGTTCTCAGACACTAAAACCACCACTCACTCCAGGCCCCGGCCCCAGGCTATTACTGGCTCTGAAAAGCACTTTCCCAGCGTTAGAGAAGGAACTATGCCTTCTTCTATACATCAGGACCGCAGGGAAAGCCTCTGCCAATAGAGTCCTCCACAGAGAGAAACACAAAGAGCACTCTGTACATGGCAGCCAGAGCAAAGCTGCGAACACGAACATCTTGAGATGGTCACCCCTCCATCAGGGTCCTCCAGAACATTTCTCACTGCGTTCCACACCTTAACAGGAGAAAGCCCTTGGTGCCCTCCAGAGCTAGCCTGTGTGTCTCCCTCCTCTCTGCTTGTCAGTCATGCCTCTCCAGCCTACTGGCCTCTTTCCCTCAGACAGGGACATGCCCCATCCTTCCCGTCTCTGTCTCCGGACCTTTGCGCTTGCTCTTCATTCTGCTTCTCTACAACTTCACACTGATACCTCTCTCTGCACATTGAGAGCTCAATGGGATATCACCATCTGTCTCAAAGTGTTTCCTTGACCACCCGGGCCCCCGTTTCACATGGGCTCATTCAGCTTTTCCTTAGTTCTCACACGTCCCGGAAATTGTTCCATTCATGTCTCTGCTCATCTGCATGTCACTTGTCCACCCAAATGTGACAGCAAACTGCTTTAGTGCGGGAAGTCTACTTCCTGCAGTTACAAGAGCACCACAAATAGGGGAGACAGCCCACGGACGCTCACTAAGCGATTCACTTCCGAAAGTTTTGATGCTTTTATCAAGTTTTACAGATTGACTTCTTAAGTAAGCAACTTGGAAAACGTAAGACTATGAGAAGGAGAGCGAAGGTTACCTCTGATCCCATATCCTAGGATAAATACTATTAACATTATTACCAATTTTCTTCATACATTTTTTTCTGTATAACCTAAAGGCTTCATGCATAATTGATATTGTTTTCCACTATATATCTTTCGACTGAACTTACTACAAACTCAAGGACTCCAACCAATAGAAGCTCTCAACCTAAGGAATAGAGAAAATATTTGCGAACCCTACATCTTTTAAAAGATCCGTGTTTAAAACAGGGAGGAAAGCGGGGCAGTGCTGGCGCACGCCTTTAATCCCAGCACTCAGGAGGCAGAGACAAGTGGATTTCTGAGTTCGAGGCCAGCCTGGTCTACAGAGTGAGTTTCAGGACAGCCAGGGCTACACAGAGAAACCCTGTCTCGAAAATACAAACAAACAAACAAAAAAAAAAACAGGGAGGAAATTCTTGTAACTCAAAAGCAACCAAGCCCCTATGCAAAGACATCCAATGCTACTAGCCAAGAAAAAAAATAAAATGAAACCCACTGTGAGGTTTCTGCTATAATGTTGTGATGTTTAGCAATGGAGATGTCAACCTGACACAGCCTCGACTCACCTGGGAATGAGGAATTAGCTTGATTCAGTTGGCCTCTGGGCATTCCTCTGAGAGCTCATTTTCCACTGAGAAGGCCTACCCTGAATGTGAGTAGCATCAGTTCATGGACCAGACTCTGTACCATGGAAGTGTAGAGAGTGGGCTGAGCAGGAGCAAGCATACTCACATTCATTATTTCTCTTTGCTCTTGAGTGTGGATAGAGCTAGTTGTTTCAAGTTTCTCCCTCAACTTCCCCTCAAGGATCGACTATGGCCTAGAACATAAGCTAAATAAGCCTTTCTCTCTTAAATCTGTTTTTTTGCCCCTGAATGTCTTATCACAGAAATAAAAAATGAGACAAGGAGAAATGCCATTATCAAAACCAGAAAATAAGTGTTGGCAAGGGTGCAAAGAATGTGGAGCCCTTGTGAGAGAATGTAGCCACTGGAAAACAGTATAGAGTTTTCTTAAAAATAAATGAATAACAGAAATGCTATATAATTTATGAATCTCACCTTCAGGGTACTGATCTAAAAAGAACTGATATCAAATCTGAAAGGGGTTTGCACTTATTCAGTTCAAAATGAAAGCAAGAATAGGATCATAATTTCTGAAGGCTCCACAGAGGAGTCCTTGCTGTCATCTACTTAGCTTCAGAGGGGTGTGTGTGTGTGTGTGTGTGTGCACATATATCTGTATATGTTTGTATATATACTTTTACATAGACATATATACATACACACAAATATATATATATATATATATATATATATATATATATATATATAACTTGCCATGTACATACTTGGCCTAAGGGTGCAGTAGTGGCATGCATATCTTATACCTTGGCATTAACCAACAGCTCTCTAAATAGACTTAAGATCCACTTAACAAGAGGGACATCATGCCTGATCATGAAAATGTAGCCAACTATTCAGGGCCAGTGAAGTCATAAATCTTCTAAGAGAATCTACCACTCCCCTTTACTAAGCCAATGTAATACCCAATGATACTCTAAATATTTGTCCTTATAGCCACAAATAAGTGTAGTCCTCAGGAAGCTTCCTCTTTGCAACAGACAGGGACTATTATAGAAAACCACAATGAATCAAACTACAAGGTTGAGAAGCCCAGTCCCAACATATATATATATTACCTGCACCTAAGGCTTGGGGATCATTCCAGAAGAGGGGCAGAAAGCTAATAAGAGCCAGAGGATTAATCAGACAGCTCGTAGTGAGATTGGGTCTCCTAACAATGTCAGAGAAACTTCGACCATAAAGTCTCACCAACACAGCTGCTTAAACATGAGCTGAGCAAGAATAGACCTGCCAACATGTGACATCACAGGCCTCAACCCTACACAAAGAACTACAGGCTACTAAGAAAGGGGGGGGGGGGGCGACATCATTTTCCCCAGGGCAGAGCACAGTAAATGATTATCCAACACCAAATGGCCAGCCCTAAAGACGTACATACAATAACACTATACAGACTGAATATATGTACACACACACACATATATGTATATATATATGTATATATGTGTATGTATGTGTATGTATATATATATATATGTATGTATATATATATATATATATATATATATATATACACACAATTAATGAAAAAAATAGGCCATGAATGTGAAAGAGCGCTGGCAACCTAACCTAAATCCACTCTACTCTACACAAAAGGCTCAGCGGACCAAAGGCAGCACACGGACCCAACTTCCTACGGGGCCGCCTACTGCAGGCATTCACCAACTAGATTATCAAATACCGGTGTTTTAAAAATGTATGAAATATTGTACATGCCCTTGAATTTCTGAGATTCTACCTCATTAGAAGAATAGAAAAAATTGGCTGGAACATGCCAGGTTGACATCCAGGTTGACATCTGTTAAGACGGCATCCTTGGCAGACTTGTACTGTCCCAATTAGCCTACTCCTGGGAAACACCAGGCAGACGATGATATCAAAATGCATTTTAAAACACAGCAGTGGAAAGCCATTTTTTTTTTAGAGGCATTGAAGATTTGGGGTTAGACTTGCATTTCAGAAAGCTGGGTCTTACAGTAGCAAATACAGGGAATGAAGGACGGAGACGAGAAGAGGCTGGACCCAGAGCCATTTAGGGTTAGAAGAAATTCTACAAACAGGGCAAAGGTTAGTCACTGGGGCTTTGAAGGGGGCGGTTCTGATGCTAAGATCCTGTTCATCAATTGGTTCTTTATCTGTCAGTAAAGAAAGCCGGGGACCAATTGCTGGGCGGAAGATGAAAGCAGGACTTCCCAGGAGGTAAATACAGAGGCAAGGAAGGAGAGGAAGGCTTTCTGCCGTGCTTTGGAGGTTGACGAAGCCATCAACCACGTGAGGTCTCAGGAGGAGCTGGGGCCTGTGGCCACTACTACAGGTGGGTGGCCGGGGGTGTTTGACGGGGCTAAGTGGGACAAGCCACTGAAGTTTAGGGCAGGTGGAAGGAGCAGAGAAAAAATATTAAGGGCACGCTTTTCCAGGTGAGAGATAATAGCGCCCAGCAATTGGGTCTTAAGGCAAGTTGAAAAGGAACAAACTGTCTGTGTCTTTTGTCCGAGGATCCGAGGGAAGCCGGGTGGGGGCTGGTAGTGCAGCCAATCTGGTAACAAAGGCAAGTAGAGTGAGTGCAAAAGTACTCGCAACAGGGTTTCTATTCAGTTTGCTGCTCCACCTTGGGCAGCTTGCCTACATACAAAGGAAATGAACCGGTGTACTGGTGTAGACAAGTACAGACTGCTAGAAAAGCAGTATCTGTCTGAAAAGGATGGAACAGAGTGTCTTTGTGGAGATATGACAACACAAAGCTTTGACGTTAACACATTAGCAAAGCATCATTTGAAATATCAAATCTCTAGGCGGCTCACAACAATAGGATGGCATTCTCTAAAGCAGGCTTTTAAGATCCCGCACATCCCCATGGAATGAACACTTGAGTAAGGAAGGAAACATACTTTGCTTAGCAATATCAAACATTTGCACAAAATGCTTCAGATCCTAAGTAAAAACTGATGCTACACAAGATACCGGTGTCATGATGCACACAACTTACAGTTCTGACAGCGTGCACAAGACCTGTGCAAGATCAAGCTACCTAAAGTACCATATGAATTGGGCATGATGTCCCATGCCTTTAATCCTAGCACCTGGGAGGCAGAATCTGGTGGATCACTGTGAGTTCAAGGCCAGCCTGATCTACATAGAGAGATCCAGATCAGCCATAACTGCACAGTGAGACCCTGTCTAGAAACAAAACAACAAAACAGACAAAACAAACAAACAAACAAACAAAAAAACCCAGCATGGAAAAGTGAGGTGAGCCTGAAGTCCTGCCCCCCTGCTGAGGAGCTGTTGGCAATGGTCCCCTGCTAAGAGGGGGAGAGGAGAGGAGGGGGGAAGGGGGTCAGCGCTCTTCAGGGATGCCAGCCCTGAGAGGCTGCATGCACTCCAGTGGATGTCTCTACACTCGTGCACCAATGGATTCTGTGGGTTTAAAAGAGTATGAAATTGGGAGGGAAATGTGAAGGAGAACTAGAAGGGGTCAATGGAGTAATTTGATCAAAACACATTGTATGCATATATTAAATTCTCAAACAATAAAAATTAGTCAAACGGATCAAAGAGTCCATATAAGAAAGTCAAGATTTAGCAGGGCAGTGGTGGTGCACGCCTTTAATCCCAGCACTCTGGAGGCAGAGGCAGGCGGATTTCTGAGTTCAAGACCAGCCTGGTCTATAGAGAGTTCCAGGACAGCCAGGGCTACACAGAGAAACCCTGTCTTGAAAAAAAAGGCAAGATTTATTTTAATGGTCGTGGGTTATTTTTGAATAACTGCATTCTGATCCTGTCATTTTTGCTATTGAGAATCATATAATACAGATCCAAGACTTTTTTACACACACACACACACACACACACACACAATCACTCATACACACACACACATACATACTCACACTCTCACACTCACATGTACACTCACATATACATGCACCCACACATAACACTCACACACTCACATGCATACACACACATACATATACACTCATATACACACTAACACATATACACACATACACACACTCACATGTATATACACTCTCACACATACATACACTCACATACACACACGTACATGCACACACATACATACATATGCACATACACACTCATACACACGCTCATTCTCACACACACACACACACACACACACACTTTTAAGTCATAGCATTCTAAAAAGAAGGGGATGCTGAACAAGTATCTCTGTACGTCCTCAGGCACAACAAATAGAACATGCTCCCTTTTGTCATCATTGTGTTTCCGTGGAAATGTGACTCAGTTTACAAACCTTTAACCTTCCCTCATGTGCTGCTGTGCTGTTTGTCATCAGGACATTGCTGATTAAAAGTTTATGGACTATAGATACTCTGTTATACATTACTGTTTTTAAAAGAGCAGGCCCAACTCATCAGTTAGAAGCCAGCAAAGCGTGCAAGTGCTTTGTTTAGCTGACAGAGAGAACGAACCTGTGGGAAGTCACTGCTGTGAAGCATTATCATCCAAGGATAGTCCCCGAGCTGACAATTTTTGACATTTCCCATGTTCTTTTGGAAAACATTTATATGAGAGTCAGACCTTTCAACGTACCATACTGCCTTGGATTGCTTTCTGTATGAGTTTCCAAACTCTGGAAACCGAAGTGCAAGTGAAATGGGCCAAGTGTCTGTGAATAATCACAGCTCAGATCCAAAGACCTGCCCTCTCTTCATCCCTACCCCTACCTACCTCCACTACCAAGGCTATGCTTTGTGCAGTAAACCTTATGTGACCCATATTTCCAAAGCCGTGAGGGGAAAACCCAAGGGGGAAAAAAAAAAATCAAGGCTATGACTAACACCTATAAAACACACGACCAGAAATAGGCTTTCCCTGGCTGGAGGGCCTAGCTAGATCCTCCCTCTTTTCAAGGCAGATGGGACACTCAAATTCCTCCCCTTGCTTAGCATTCTTTGGAGTCCATCACTCAGATTTGCTACCACAGTCCTGGGTCTGCCATTGAACTGTCCAAGTGATAACATCCAAGGTGCTCCACGTTAGCCGCAGCTACTCCAGACTCTACCCCAAGACTTACCATTGCTGCGGCTCACAGTCAGCTTGCCATCACATCATCTGTCCTTCCCCTCAGGTTTACTCCCTCACTGAGTGAGGAAGACACTTCCTTGGCACCCTGCATCCAGTGCCTTGCTTCAGACCATAGGCTTGCTTTTTCTGACCATGACCACAGTATCACCAAGCACTGCTGAGGGCTGTTAACATTTATATTGTTGCTACAGGATACTGCAAACATGGTTTCCACCTGAGGGACCTACTTCACGGCAGTTACAGATCTGAAGGAGAAGAGGCATGCTTCCTGAAGGCGCTGCTTAGACACGACCTTGGGCACGATACTCTGTGAGAAGGGAGTGCTTCCACGGTGCTGCTTTTGCCTTGAAATGATGACCATTGCAGGGCACTGTGTTCTAACGGGTAGAACATGTTGGTCCAGGAAGCAAAGAGGGAAAGGCTCTCTTGATGTCATTCTCAAAGACTCAGTACGCCTGTACTTCCATACCCTACCATCTGTGCTCTCCATCTGGAGGTTCTGTTTCCCAGAAAGAGGATGCTTCTATCTCCAGATGTTGTGTCAAGAGACCATCAGAAAAGAAGAGGGTCCAAGATTTGCCAATCTTGCATGTAAAGGGTACCCTTGTACTTTGAGGGGAGGAAAGAGTGTGGCTGACACCCAGATCACCCACTGAGCATCTCTTGCTACATCCAGCACACTTTGGATGGAAAATGGAGAATGGTAGCATATCTTGAGAAAGATCTGGTTGCCAGGGGTTCACAGAACTCTCGGGGATGAAGAACTGGGTCGCCTTGCCTCGTGATCTATCAGAAGCATAAGCTAAGGGTGCAGCAATCCTAGACTGAGGAGCAGATGGAGAAGGTAAGGATCAGAGGTTTTCCAGAAGGCTTCTTTTGAAATGGGTGCTACTGGTTTGTTTGTCTAGGACATTGCCAAGATCATTTCCTGGGCTCCCTGGGTTCCCTGGGCTCCCTGAGCTCTCTGGGATGGACAAAGAATGGATGTCTGAGGAAGTCAGAAGAGTGAGCTGCAGAGAAAGAGATGGGATGGAAATGGCCCCAAGGCTAGAGGTGACTGAATGAACTCCATCTTGGGTATTCATAGGGCATCTGGGCCCTCCCCTTTCCCTCAATGGTCCTGTTTGGATATACACTCCCATGCCTTTCTGCAGGTTCTTCTCACAGTGTCTACTCAGACCAAGAGCTACCATCTCAGGGAGCTCACATTCACTTGCCTTTCCCCCAGGCTCCCTGCAGCTCGCCTTCATTGGAAATGGGAACTTGAAAATCTGCTCTTGACCTTGAGAAAATAAAGGCCCAGTTCCAGGCATTCGGTTTCTGATCTTGAAGCCTTGAATATGACTTTGGGGAAAATGAAGTAAAAAGTTTCTCAGTTCCTTCTTATGTGCCTCAGGGACGAGGACAGAACAGCCTATCCCTCTAGCGGCTACTCTCTTAGTAGCCATCTTCCCTCTCCGTGAAGGACAGGATGACAGGGTAAGATGAACTGGCTGCTTAGGGACAAGGGGAGCTGACTGCTCAACAGAAATGCCCCTGGCTTTCTATTAGAATTACTCTCAACACCTGTCCAACCTTCCGAATCATCTGCCCACCAGCCTAGTCTCCAGAGGGCACTGTGTTCCCTCCAACATTTAACCACAGCATGCCTTCCATTCTCAAGGTTTTCCTTCCCTGCTGGGCAGTGATGGTGCACACCTTTAATCCCAGCACTCGGGAGGCAGAGAAGAAGAAGGTTTTCCTTCCTTAAACACAGTGCCTCTACACTCACAAGGCAACTAGAGGCTTGTACATCAAGCGCTGGAATAGATTTATTCTATAGTTCTTTCTAATTTTCAGATTTATTTACCAGTCTTTTAGCTATCATCCCCTTCAAGGGAAAAAATTGTGTTCTGAATGAACCTGGAGACAGCAGAGCACTGTCTAGTGGACCCCACTAGGTCTTAACACCCCACGTTCCGTAGAGCACAAAGTGTGTCTGTTCATCTTGAGCACACGGAGAGCCCAGAGATTTCCCTCTTAATCCCGTCAGCAAACGGAAGCATAGCTCCGTACACAAAGGGGAGCAAAAGATGGCAAGCATGAAACAACCAGGACAGCTTTGTATTTCAGAAAAATGAAGAAGCACTCAAAGTCAAAAGAGCTTAAGAAGGCTGTAGTTCACCAATCTACCAATTGAGCATAAAGTCAAGTACAAAACAAGGGAATTCTGAATCATTGGGTAGAAATTAAGATACGTTGATCAGTACCAATCAATACCAATAAATAAATGGTCCATCTATATTTCCTTGTTCTTAAGTTCACAAAGATATTCTCACATCTTTTCTTCTAAAAGCACTAGAGTTGAGAAATTATGTTTTGAGTTACAGTCTACCTCAAATTCATTTTTTTATAATATGTAGTAAGAATCAAGGAGACTTTCCCCATATCTTAATAACGTTGTAGGGTGCTTTTATTAGGTAAAAAATACCTTCTCTTCATTAAAGTACGTTATATCTTGTTGAAAATCTCAATTTTCTCAGCATACATTGACATGTTATACTTGAATTATATATAACGAAATGCACATTCTATATCTAGCATCTTTCAACTCTTTGGTTTTTTTTTTTTTTTTTCCTGCACTCTCTGGATGTAAATACTGAGTGTCTTAACTGATACAGTTAAATGGAAAGTTCTAAAGTCAGATGGGTTTTTTTAAAAGTCATCACCTTCATCCTTTCAAAGATACTTAGCAAGGGATTTTCAGCTACCCAGCATCTTACATTTTGTTCCCTGAATCTGTGATGAGTTAGGCTAACTTTCCCATGAGCCTCAGGAGGACTTGACACATTCTGGAGGACAGCCTCATGTGTGGGTGTCAGCACTGCTTTCTTCTTAGAACTTTGACCCACCCCCAATTCACCCCTGAGCCCTTGCTAGCTCCTGGTCTCTCTCCATCCTCTACAATGGTTGCCAGCAGGAAAGTTTATTAGGCCATACTGGGAGCCTTTCCATTTCCACATGGTTTTTCCACCATAAATTTCAGGTCTCTAGTCATGGCTGTCATGACTCCAATCTGGTGCCTCTGGTTGGAATGATCAAGGTCCATTCTCCGCATTCCACTGCTTTTCAAATTCTCCCCACCAGTCACAAGGACACCACTGCATTCCCAGATGACAGTCTAGTTCCTGCCTGTGGCTACACGTTATTTAGCACAGACAGGAGTGAAGGCTAAAGAGCAGGAAAAACCTACAAACTCCCCGAGGAATGATGGAAGACTTGGGTTAGAAAGGAGATGAGGACTCTCAGTCATAGCCAATGTTACAGAGACTGTAAAAAGGTCAATTAAAGGAAAACTATTTCCTTCTGGCCAAGAAAATGAAATCCCAGGCCTGGGTGAAATGTACCATCCCAGCTGGGCAGGTCAGTAACCGCCTGAGGACCAAGAGCACCCTAGAGAGGCAGGCTTACCTACGTTATGACAATGAGAGGATGTACCTATCCTTCCCAGAATCCCTGCTCTGTTGCTGTCTCTTAGAGAGCATAGATACACTCTTCTGCATGTTGGTTGCTTTTCCAAATTATTCCAGTAAGTTTCCCTCTCCATCTCTCCTCCCCCCTACTTCGCTCCCTCCCCCATTCTAAGCATGCTTTCCCTAATACACTGACCCTCACTGTTTTCTCTTAAGGACCCCTCCCCACCATGTGGTTACTATCCACCGTGTGGCCAACCTTCACACCAGCTTAACCCTTCACCTTTCACCTTCTCTTCTCCAGTCTCTCCCCGTAGGAAGTTCCTGCGATTTATAGCTTGTCTACTATGGGATTTTCCCTTTTATACATTAATAAAATTGTCCTGAAGGTTCCACTGGAGTTACTCCTTAATTTTCTTTTAAGTAATGAGCCTGAGACTCCACCGGGGGACCTGATTTTCCTGGTAACATGTATTTCTGGCAGGACTCCTCAAAGTTTCCGGTCAATATGTCAAAATTTCCTTGGATGAAGGAGGCTGAGGTCCTGGGGCAGAAGGGTGCAAGCATTCCAAACAGAATCTCTGTTTTAGACAAGAGCTACTGGACGACGCCTGTTGGTATTGACAGCATTTTTAACTCTATTGACACTCTCCCTATCCTCCCTGGGACTGTTCATCCCTCAGCGGTTCTCAGGGGAATCTAGACTGTAATTACCCTGCTATCTACTCTTGACTTGCCGGGCAGCCTGGACATCCCGGTCCTGTCAAATCTAGCTTCCCCATCTCAGATTCCCTTCTCTCTCCTATCAAAACAGTAACTCGTGTTTCTGAGTGACCCCACAATTCATCATTTTCAATTTCTACAGAGAGCAACTTCCACACATTTTCTAATGGAGAAGATGCGGATCCTCCAGAAAGCAAGCTTGTCTGTGACATTCTGCAGCTAATTCAATGGGAAGGGCATAGATGGAAACAAATCATTATAATCATCTTTGACACCGTGGCCTCAATTTAGAAAGCCGTGAAGCACCTTGGTTATGAGACTTGGGTCAATGGCCCCTTTTATCACAGAAAGATAAGATAAACCCTAAACAAACCCAGCCAAATGCCTCTCCCCGACCTTTCATTGAAGGGTGGCAGTCATCACATTGGCTAGCAGAGAGACATTCAAAGGGATGAAAATACTGCTTTCTTAGCACTCATTCTTACTGACACAGCTTTTATTCAGGCTATGACATCTTGATGCATTAGCCCAGGAAAACAGCACAGGAAAAGGGCTGCCTTTATTTCTGTTGGCCTTCACCTTTACCATCAGCAAGGGCAGCCATTACTGGTTTCTCATTAAGGGGTGGGGCCTCCGTAGATTACTCGATAGTGAACAACCTAAGTGGATTATAAAGCACGTGGATGAGACACTTGTTTCAAACTCCCACTGTACTTAGCATACTTCTGGGCACACAGACAGACTGGGCAATCCTTTGATTGCACGGCATACATTGATTCAATATTAATACTCTGTACTTAAGCTCTGTTTCTCTGAGTATCAAGAATCTGCACTGATTTTGGCCTGGCTCTGTGTCAATAACAATATTTTCCCCCCAAGTTTTGTAAATACAGTGGGAAGACCTTAATAACTCTGGTTAATGGGTTATTATCTTGAGCTTTTCCTGTACATGGTAATCAAACTGAAGGTGAGAAGGCCTTTTAGCACACTCAAATCCTAGTAGCATTTCCCATTATAATGCCAGGTTCTGTTTCAGCACATTTAGTGGTAAGACCCAGCGTGGGTGGAGTGTGGTGTGGCTCAGGGTGGTGATTAATGCCTTAAATATGCTTGACCAGCCAGAATTCACTAAATAATTTCAGAATTGCCTTTGTTTTCCATACTCTGCAAGCTAGAACCATGCATATTACTTGGAGAGGGAAAACCCTCTTAGAGCCTTATTGCTTGTAAGAAGGGAATCATAAGACATCCCCAGGCTTCCTGATTTGTTGTGAGGGTCAAATGAGACAAGGCATAAGAAATGGTTGGTAAACTGCATCGCTTTGCACAAATTCAAGCTATTAGCATGATTTGCATTGTGCATAGGTCAAAGCCTCAGCAGGCAGAGATTCATTCAGTGCCTCTGGCGTGAACACTTTAACTATTTATAAATCTGCAGCACGAAACGTGAACTGTTTCTTTTTATGTCCCAGATCAATGATAATACTGCCTTGCCACCTATTCCATGTAACGGGGGCCTAAATAACAATAATTAAAAGCTGGCCTGCCTAGCACATATCCCCCGTTACCACAGAGTGCCTTACAAGCTAGTCACAGATCAATTAATCAATGTTTTCCTCAATTATGGCCTGTAGCAGCTAAGTCTGCCAGGCTTCTCAGGAGCATCACAGGCAGCAGTTTTGCAGCCATCCCCTAGGGTATTTGTCTTGGAAAGGAAGGGTGAGGGATGATTGCATCTTTTCTGCAAGTAGAGGGCCTTCTAACTTATGAAACAGTCATGTTGACAAGAGTCACAGCAAGTCACTTGAAGTCTGTGCACCGGCTTTTTGATGGACAGAGCCCAGGCTTGGGGACCCGAGATGGAAAGAGGGGTCTTTGTGGGTTTTTGCCCAACATGAGATGTGGACCCCGCCAGAAGATTGTTCTGTTGGTAAGAATGAGAACAAGGTCTGGTTTCTGAGCCAACCCCGGGGAACTAACGATATTGCCACTCCTCTAAGGGAAGACTTGAGGATCTCACGTGAATATGCAGCAGGGTTGTGTATTGTTTGTTTCAATATATGGAAATACAACAGCCATTTTCTTTAAGCACAGAAACTTTATTAACCATAAGGGGAAACTTTAGGGGCAGGTAAGATGGTGATCTTCTATTTGCCTGATGTGTTCCAACACATTCCATTGGCTACTGAACTCCAGCCCATTTGGATTTTGATTTTCTTTTCTCCTTCTATGGTAAATTGAAAAGAATGGAGGTCTGGCTGCTCAAATCGACCTTCATGGACCTGGGACTCCTTAGTGACTGGGGCTCCTGAGGGCTCCTGAGGGCTCCTGAGGGTTCCTGAGGGCTCCTGTGACTTACTGGAATATGAAAAACTTAAGGCACTGTCCTCTTCTTTGTTTAAGACTTATTCCAAGTAAGATCTAGTTCATAATTTAGTGAGTGGTGGATAATGAAGAATGGGCATATATATTGATATATATATATATATATACATTTATATATACTTATATTCACATATATTCATATATATTCATGGGACCCCAGAAGAGCTGCAACCATGAGTCCCCTGCCTGCTTCTTTCCTTCCTCAGCCCAGATCCTCCAATAGCTTATTTAATCTATGTCACAATTTAAAACTGCAATAGATTATGTTTCTATCAGTGATTTTTCTACACTCTTCAAAATTATCAGTATTTCAGTCATATCCCTAGATATGTAGTTGTTTGAGGTTGAGATGTAAGAAGCAGCAGTTTTTACAGTAAGTCACTGTGGTTGCAGTAAGTGGTCAAGGGTGAGAAATAGTTATAGACGTGCTCAGCCTGCAGCCCACGGGCCACATGCATGTCAGGACAGACATGAATGAGGAAAGTCCTCCTGATGTGTAATGGATCCTGGAGAAATTAGTTCTTCATGGGAAAATATTACCATTTATGGAATTAACAATTTTAAACTGTTGCATGGTCACACATCTTTTAAAAATGTTCTCAGGTTCCCCAACTCCTGCAGGTATGGACCTTGCACAGACAGAATCCTGTGCACCCTGTTACGTTCATAAAGCTTTGGGAAATTACAAGAATTGGAGTAACACTGCTCTATCTATGAAGATTTAGACATAAGTTCATATGTTCCAAGGGATGCTACTGGCAGTGGTGAGACATGCATTACTTATCAGGCTACTGAAGGAAGCCTGGCTGACTGGAGGAGGAGGGGGAACAGGAAGAGGTAGAGAACAAGGAGGAGGAAGAGGAGGAGGAGGAGAAAGGCTGGAAGAGGAGGAGGAAGAGGAAATTATTTCCTGTAACCTCAAGTCACTAGTTTAAGAGAACAAGAGGAAGGAGATGTGTGGTGGGGCAAAGGGCGATCTCTCCATGAAAACACAATAGGATTGACGGTTCTATATTTGTGCCCTAAAGGAGCTAGGAATGTACCATATGAAGTCACACTATGGTTACATAATGCAGATGGAATCGTGTCCAAGTGTAGATCAAATTGAGGTGTTATTCTGACCTACTTTGGAAGTTTCCAAAGTAAATAGGCAAGTGGCATTTATGAAATCCCTTGGGAATATGAGCTGCTCCATTCCCTGGCCTAAATGAATACACAGAAGCAACAAAGAACACTGAAGTGGTTCCTAAAAGCATATACAAGACAGGTCAACTATGACAATCTCATCCTTTAATGACTTGCGTTTTCCTTTAAGCAGGACAGAAAACTCTCCAGTGTATCACTGAACTAAATAATGTCTTATGGAAGGAAATGAAGCTTCAGCTACTATACACAAAATCCAGAGTGTCTAGTGGGAAGTCAAGGACATCCTCCTGGGTCATCATACTTGAGAATAGAGCGGGTAGTGAAGTGAGCAGGCTTGGATCTGCTTCCCCCACCCCCCTGGATTCACCATTCTCATTCTCTCTCTAGTTCTTGATTTTTCCTTTTGGTTTGTTTCTATTGGTTTTCTCTCCCTTGTCTCTTGGAGCTGATGGGCTAAGAGCCAGCTGTATAGCTTCTCCAGAAGGAATTGGATTCTCTTTCAATTCTTGAGTCCTTAGAACTCAAGGGATCTATCTTAGAGTAAGGGGCTTGAGGCTGCTTCACTGCGGGATGTAATGAGAATTCACTTCTTAGACTCACCCAGAAGAGGTGGAAACTTGAGTAAATGTGAAGGGTTAGGTGTGAGTGCAGGGCTCTATAGACTCCCCACTGTGGCCTGCTTCTGGTGGAGGGTCTTTGGCTAGATGCATTAAGGCAGTCTTTAAGATGCCTGTTTCATCTGGTCCCCTTCACTGCATTTGAGAACAAGGTCACCATTTGAGGAAATAAGTAACCGGGCAGACTCTGGATCAATCAGTTGTAGGGTCCTTCAGAAAACAGTACCTTCTGCCCTGATTGGAAATGCAGACTGGAATCTTGTCCATCTTTCTCTCTCCCCTCTGTGGAGTTTTAGTTGCAACAAAAAGCAAATGATGTTGGCATTCTCTGCTCTCACCTGCATTTCCACATCTTCCTTCATTGGTCTGGCTGGCTCTCTCTCTCTCTCTCTCTCTCTCCCCCCCCCCCTACAAAATAGGGTCTCATGATCCTATCTTGTATGTAGCATGGCTGGTATGGAAGTAGTTAAGTAGCCCAGATTTGCTCTTTCCTCAGCCTCCTGAATGCTAGCCTTAAAGATCTGTTGTTGGAGTCATCCACTCTTCAATTTTTCATGCATTGTCTCAGTTACTAAACCTGCCCTGATCACTTGACTATTCTGACCATTTGCCCGAGTATCACATTTTTGCCCAAAATAATCTATAGACTGCAATTTTTGTCAACCTGCAAAAGCCTCTGTGTCTTCTTCATTCTACACCAAGACAACCCAAACTGTTGCACAAAATGTCGGCTCGCAAAGGAAAACAAAAAAAGACCAACAGTCTTGGTAAGCTTCAGATGACGAACGAAAGCACATAGTCACGGGCCACTGGTTTCTAGAATCTGATTGATCCTGATTCTTGCTCTCAAAAGCTCGGTTTTATTTCCCTTGGTTGTGCATTAGGAATAAGGCAAAAGTAATACGTTGATACTTTGTTCATGCCTTTGCTTTCACAAAGCCATATTTAACTTAGTCAATTTGTCCGCATCCACCTCTCCAAGTAGAATAAAGGCAAATCTTTCTCATGGTACCACAGATGAAGTTTCAAATGAATGGGACATTAACAAACAAGAACATTGCAGCGGTTGCACGATAATGAGATTCCATTTCTCTCTCCAAATGTTTGCTTTATTAACCCAGCTCACTGGGAAAAGGGCGCAGAGGCCATTTCGGCGTGTTCGGCCACATCGCCCTTCATTTTATATGGGCAAAAATGAAAATACTCAGGACCGCAAATGACAGACAAATGGACAACGTAATTCTCAAGCCGGTCCTGGCTGTGCTGGCACAGTGTTCGTAGGCACTGAAGGCAGGGACTAAAGTGTCAGGAACTGTGAGAGCTCTCTTTGTGGAAGCATTCTCAAGTGCTGAGTATGCATAGGCCCATATCACACATGGCTAAGGAATCCTTCCTCTACAAATTGTGATGCTTTTCTAATGCCCTGCTAGCAAACCTACTCTGACTCTGTCCTCAGAAAGACACACTGTCTCAAACCTGCTCCTTGCCCCATGATGGAAAAGTATCCCTATCTTCCAAAGCCTTTCGCTAAAAACAATCCTGGGTAAGTTAATCCAGACAAAAAGGCTGCCAGTGTCTGCACCAACAAGACATACAGAGGTCTCTGTAGATGGTCATCCCCCAATCAGGAGGGTGCTATGAATCATTTCATCGAAGTCTGTTCCAGTTTACATTTCTATTTCCCCTAATCACCCAAGCCCTGCTTCTGAAGCTAGGAATATCTAGAAGGAAAAGATGATTTGGGTCTTTATGCCCGTGTGCAACCTGTAACTCTGCACCTAGCAAGCAGAGAGTAGTTTTCTAATAAATGAGAGATTTGTTGGAGCCACACAGCAAAATTAACTTTATGATCTGTGTGTACAGATGCAAAACACGTCTCACGAGGGAGAGATTAATTTTAACATTCACGTATCATTATATTCACAAACAAGTTGATTCTTAATAGATAGGGGAGCCCATGGGTGCTAAAAGCTCTAGATGAAATTTTTCACTAAAATTTGCTTAAAAGGTATTTTTGGGTTGCATCTTAGAATAGAGAGTTTTGCCAGGCGGAGCAGCTTAATTAGTACGCCGTGAACGCGGGTCCCCTCTCAGTATTTATAGGATTCACTTAACAGCAGGTAGTTAAATTGAGTGACTTTTATATGGCTTGGAGAAACTACTTAAAGTGATTATTTCGAAAAATAATTCTGAACCCTTCACCATCCAACCCTCAGATTTGATGCTTGTCTCCCAGTCAGGCCCGAACACCTCAGATTTAGTTTGTTCTCGTAGTGACCGTCTTAAGGACGATGAATGATGATCGTCATATATTTGCTTCTATCTCTTTACTACGTACATACAAGAACCAAAGTAGCCTGACTGGTCCTTATAGAGTGTCTTCCAGGATAATAAAGGGGGCTAAGTTATAGGAGACTCAGAAGCAGAAATTGAAAATGGCTTCACACCACTGGTCCAAGGGTTAAACGCCTAGGTTCTTGAAGACTATTGATGGATGTCTGAGACCATTGATTATTGTAGTTCTCAGGATGACCCTGAATACAAAACAGGAGTAAAGGGGGACCAACTTCAACACAGTTTTGGAATGTGTTTAACAGACTGGCATGAAATATCAGTGAATCACTCAATACCAGTGAATCATTCAAGCTGGCAGTGAGTAAGACCCGTTTGAGAATACTGAACTATAGACCCGAGGTCAAGGTCCCCACCTAGCTCTGCCTGTGTGAGCTTTGGATTGTTACACTGCTGTCTGTATCATCCTCACACCATGGCTCCGCAAGATTGCTTTTAGATATTAAATGATTAACCTCCTTGAGAGGCCTTCCTGTAGGACTATGTGAATGGCAGCTGCATTCATTTCTAGTGGACACACACGATCTGAGGACAGTCCCGTCTGGCTGATGGGATAAGAAGGAATCGGATAACTCACTTCAAATGCAGCAGTGGCCATGAGATTATCAGAGAATTAGCTTTCATGCTTGAGCTCTGTTCTCTTCAGGTTGCGTAAGGAACCAGCTTCCAAAGCTGCAGCAGGATTAAGTTATTTTTCACTAACTTGAGCAAATCTGTGCTTCTAACAGGTAAGCCACCAAGTCAAGCGCAGATGCTCCTGGGAAGGGGGGCACTTCCTTTTACTAGTGACTTTCTATTTCATTGTTTCTCACTGACATAGAATCCTTGGACACAAAGGAATGGGGAGAGCCTAAGATTGTATGACAGTAAATGCAAACATTTGTTCTAGTTTTATTATATAAGTCGAAAATTTTATGTGGATCTGTAAAATGATGGTTGCCATCTCTTAAATGCATTGGGGGAAAAACAGTATTTGGTGAGTTGGAAATGAGTTATTTTAACCATCTTTAGAAAATTCTCCACTTTTTGGAATTTCAGAGTCTGTAAATTTTTCTTAGGTGCTTAACAAAAAAACCTATCACAGAATGGGATTTAAAAAGTACTGAGCATACAGAGTGGAATTAACAAGGTACTTAGCACAGAGTGGGACTAACAAAGTACTTAGCACAGTGTGGAATTAACAAAGTACTTAGCACAGAGTGGGACTAACAAAGTACTTAGCACAGAGTGGGACTAACAAAGTACTTAGCACAGCATGGAATTAACAAAGTACTTAGCACAAGGTGTGTTAACATTGAACAGAAGGAAGAGCATAGGCACATAGGAATTAACGAAAGAAAGAAAGAGAAAGAAAGGAGAAAAAGGAAGGGAAGCAAAAAAGAAGGTAGGAAAGAAGGGGGAGAGAAGGAGGAAGGATAAAGGGGAGGGAGGAGGGAAGTGAGGAAGGGAGGGAGGGAAAAGGAAGAAGGAAAGGAAGGGAAGATCAGGAAGGGAGAAGAAAGGGGAGGGGAGGAAGGAAAAGGAGATTAAGATGGTAAAGGAAAATTTGTATTATATAAAACAATAAAAGAATCCAACTTGACTGTACTGATCTTGACATGTAAAAGTCAAATATGAATGCCCTGATACACACAAATGTGCTCATTGGAGGTAGTCTCAAGCTCATCCAGAATCAAAGCAAGATGTTCAGATGTGCTCCTTCCGAGTCGTTCAGTTTCCATCTCTCTATCTATGATGCAGTGAGCATTTCTCGAACCTTCCTCATCCCTGAGCTTCAGCCAACTCCTTCCTCTCTCCCTTTTCCTCACACGCTCTTTTTCTATCTCTCGCCCCTCCCCCACTGGGTCCCCTTCACCCAATGCTTAAAGCTCCATCCATTCCTAAGACGCCCCTCATACTGTGGGGTTTTATTAGAGTTAGAATGGCCGTGGGGGCCATAGTTTAGAATCTCAAATTCTTTACAGGGGTCTAAAGACATCTATAAGAAGTTTGCACTGGAATGATCGTTCTTCAAGATGGCAGCATTAGACTGGCCAAGTCCCAGGATCATGCATGTGCGCATGTGCTGCGGAGGGAGCTGCTTTTGCTGTCTGGTGGTTTGTGCTTCCATCACAAAAAAAGAGAACTAACTCTGTCTCCCACTGCAGTTTGAATGAAGCCCTGACATTTTTGGGTGGCTTCCTCTTGCTTAGTAGGAGTTCTAGACTGCTGTTGATTTTATCAGGTCTTTGACTCATAGGGCTCACAGAGCTATCATCTACTCTGGTAAATGTGAGCAACTGAGAGGAGTCTTTGTTTGTTGTGGTTTTCATTACTGTAGAAATTTCTTCACATAGCATTTCCTCCTATGAGCTACTCCATATAATGTCTCTTTATCTAAAGCCCAAACAAAAGCATTGGCTTTACTGTGGACGGTCTCTAAGATTCCCCTCCCCCTCCGCTCTCCCTCCTTCCCCTTCCCTTCCCCCTCCCCCATCTCTCAACCCCTCTCTCTTCTCGGTCCATTTGTCTATCCTGTAATTGTACCCAGTTGGCCGGCGGCCATCCTTCCCAGATTCCCCAGTCTTTCTTTTACCACTCCTCCTGGCACCAGTCCTCCGCTCTGCTAGTCTCCCCAGATGCTTAAGGGCAGACCCGTCCTTCATCTTCCCAGAATCTTTGCTTTGCTGCTCTTCCAATTCAGAGAAGCATAAGCCGAGTACCACCAGTAGCCCCTATCCTACCTATTTCAGCCCCCAGACGTCAGGATTGATTTTTCTTAAACCCTTCTGATGCCTTTGTGGACTGTTAGACCCTTGTCTTTTCTTTCCCCAGTTTCTTCGTCTTTAAACTTCAATTTTATTTCCAGTGTACCTCTTACTTAGTCCATAAATTGCTTTGACTGTCTATTTTCTGCTGGGTCTTGCTTATAAAATTTTTGTACAAGCTATGTCAACAGTGAAGTCCCAGGAACCATTTTAGATACATCTGTGCACAGGGTATAAGTTACCAGAGGAAAACTCTTCTTACATCTACAGTAGGTATTGCGACCCAAGGCAACATAGTCACTGAGACATGTGGGAGACACTGTGCAGTCTGTCTTCTCGCCACTGAAAGAAGGGGGAACTGGAGGCGCGAGGCAGGAGAGAGGAATTTTGCCTGAAGTGACAGAGAGTTTCAGAATTCTTGTCACCCTACACTATCATGTAACCCCGATCTAAGGTCAAACAGGAAAACAAGTTAAAATACTACTAACAACAATAATAATAGCCTCAGGCTATTGTCAAATTGAAAGTTTTAAGTTACCTAGACCGTCCATGGTTTGGTTGCTGTGTAAATTCAAGTCATCCTGGTGTTTTGAGCAGAGTAGGGGATTTATTTTAATAACAGGAAGGAAAACAGCAGAATAAAGGAGAACACAGAGAGGAAGATCAGAAACCTAGTTATGCGCTTTCGGGGACATCTTTCCTGGGTAGGGCAGGTCTGTGATCAGCTCAGTTCATAATTTCCCTTCTTTCTCTGGCTAGGCGTCTAAAGCTAATGGCTTTTGTGATTCCGGAGGGGGGTTTAGCACAGATTCCCTGCCCCCTCCCTCTACATAATGCCAGCACTGAAACTCAAAAAACTAAAAGAAAAAAAAAAAAAACAGAAACAGAAACAGCTCCACCAGAAGGACAATTTGGGGTATATAAAGAAACAGTTTGTACTTCTGCTGAGTTCAGAAAGATTCATTTAGAGGGCGGCTATAAAATCAGGTAGCGAGTCAGTAACTTAGTGAAATTGCTGGCTGGAGGGCAGAGCATGCTCCAGGCGGTGCTTGCCCTTCGCGCTGCGCATGCGCACTCTGAACCGTGGCCGGCCGCTTGTGCAGTGCTGCACTGCCACCTACAGGAGCTGTGACCGCCGAGCCCGCGTCCTGGGTCAGGTCCGCCACCCTCTAACAACTTGCTGCGTGTGCTTTCTTACTGGAAGACTGTAGTTAATTTTTCATCAAGAGTAATTACTGTGTGAAAAGTCCGGGTCACTGTTTAATTAACTCCAACGATAAATGAACTGGATAACCTTAAGGGCTTCGTTTCCTTGCTGCAGGAAATTTGCTTTTAATGCCCCTCCCCGTTCCTTTTTTTAAATGAATTAATAAATGCCCAAATCATTAAATCATGCACTATACTGTTCTTTGCTTTCCATGCACAATTATGCAAGAGAGAATGCTTGTCTGGGAACAGAAAGTTTTCCTTAATGTTAGTTTATAAAACTGTTTCCAAATAGTTCATTTTCTTCGAAGGACACGTAGAGCTGTATAAATAGAATTTGCTTACCCTGAAGAAGCACGCGTGTGTACCTCACGGTTGAAAAACGATTAGAAGGCCCTGTCTCCACAGAAAAAGGTTATTACAAGGTATTTTGCATAGAGCTGATTCTCAAGTGATGTCTATTCACCAGGCGAGATCCCCCAAGCAGGGAACATTTAGAGAAGACGATCTTACAAACGTATTCTGTGTGTATTTTCACTGTTTCTCCCTTAGATACAGCAGGATATGTTCTTTGGGTGGAGCCAAAGATATCCAGTGAGCCCCACAAATCTCAGTATCGAGCCATTTGATAACCCCCATGGTTTTTTGGTGGCTGAATCAGCCCTGATAGCAAACCTGCACACACGGTGTTTAATAGATCAGACACAACAGTATATGAAAGCATTTCCCATCCTCTCCTTTTCTTTCTCTCTGCACAAACAAATCCTTCAAAGACAGTGATTCTAGAACATTTCAAAGGATTCAGAGGGCACAGAAAAGTCGAACTTGCTTTTCTGGACTTTCCAGTTCAGCAACCGCAGTAATGCTGACTTATTGAAAATTACATGAAAATCGGAGAGATAATCAGAGCTCGTTTCTACTCAGAGCAACAGCCTGAAATTCCCGTTGAATTCACACAGATTAGAGAAAAATTCAGCTTTGGTATTATCTCATTCTGGAAAGCCTTGATCATACACAGCTGGGATGAGAGGCCAGGGCAGTGCTCTGTGGGTTTGTTGCTGGTGTTGTCTACCAGGATTTTCCCCCCTTCCCTTTGTTTCATCTTTCTCATTTCTTAATTTATTTCCCCTTCTTCTACTGTGCACTTCCAGGGAAGGAACTCTAAATCCTCTTTAGAATGAAGTGAGAATAAAAATAAATAGGTATATAAATTTTGCTCTTATGCTTTATGGTCCTTCTTTATACTTTTTATTTTTAATCTCTCTCTGGAATCCTACAGGTTTATCTAGAGAGGAAACCAAACCCATCAATATGAGTGATTGGCCCTCTGGGCTCCGAAGTATAGCTGCCTTGCTTGGGAGAATATTCACACCCACCCGTCACTGGCTCAGCATGGCCTCTCCACAGGAACCTTCAGCACGGCTTCCAGAGCAGTTACTTCAAGTGCATTGCCTTCCCAGATACCCTAAGCAGTTAATGCAGAAATCCGCCAGTCAAACTTCATTTGCTCTGCCAAGGGTCTAGAGCTAGAAATCAAAATGGAAACCAATACATTCCCAAGGCCATAATGACAAAAGCGCACAGTGAAGGGTCCTTCCTCATCTCTCCAGGCTTCTGCCAGCAACCCTGGGCTCTCCTAATTCCCAAACCGGCATCCATATCAGCCCAATCTGTCTCCACCTTTCTCTGTCTCTCTGTCTGTCTGTCTGTCTGTCCGTCTCTCTGTCTGTCTGTCCGTCTCTCTGTCTGTCTGTCCGTCTCTCTGTCTGTCTGTCCGTCTCCCTGTCTGTCTGTCCCTCTCTCTGTCTGTCTGTCCCTCTGTCTGTCCCCCTCTCTCTCTGTCTGTCCCTCTCTCTGTCTGTCCCTCTGTCTCTCTCTCTGTCTGTCTCTCTCTCTGTCTCTCTCTCTCTGTCTCTCTGTCTCTCTCTCTGTGTCTCTCTCTCTCTCTCTCTCTCTGATCCATCACAGCACACTGTGGCCTTATCTTAAACGTGGGCACATCTACACAGATTGTAAAGGTCACATTTGAGGTACTACATAGGAATGGCTTTCAGGAGGACAGCACCCACCTCAGAGAGCAGTTGTGATGGGCACGCAGGACTCACAGTGCCACCTAGAGGGCATAGGTTTAATGACAGTTCTTACTAAAATGGGCTGGAGCGATAGATGGCTTGGTGATTGAAAGAGCATTCTGTTCTTTCAGGGTCCTCAATTCTGTGTTCAGTATCCATGTTGGGTGGCTCAAAACTGCCAGAAAGTACAGCTTCAGGGGATCATAGGGCCTTCTTCTGACCTGTGCACGTGCACACACAAAACATGCACATACTTGATTGAATACATGCACACACACGTGAACACAATACTTTTTTTTTTTTTGCAAACAAAGTATGCTTTCATTTCTTAATCCAAATTGTTCCTTTTTTTGGTTTGTTTGTATTTGTTTTAATGTATTTCATTTTAGTTAATACTTTCCAGTATATTTTAGATATTCCCCTCTTTTTTTTCAAAAAGTTCTTCTTGTTGTTTTTAAAACAGAATAATATGCATACAAACAACTGATCCAACTATAGCCCAAAGATGAGGATCTTCAATAGCCATCTGACATTTGTGAAGGAACAATGGTAGGCTTCTGTCATTCAGCACACAGCAGTGTCTGTGCATTCTCCACGAGCCATTTCAGAGGACACAGATGACATGTGTGTGCTGGTACATACTATTAGAGAATCTTGGGTGCACACACCAGCCATTCAGAGGATACCTGTAAGTACAATCTCTCTCTCCCACATACTTGTTTTCTGAACTGGGAGCACATGTGTCAGGAAAGAACCCTAACAATGTTTTGTAAGAGCAAAATTTGGAAGCAAGGTTTTGACTTTCCCATCTGTACAGCAGTGTAAGAGTTGCTTCAAGTGAATCAAAGTTCTTATAATCGGTGCCTGTATCAGGAAGGAACAGGATAATACTGACATTTAGAACTGGTAGATGGGAGTTCCATTAAGAATAGCCTCTCTTGGGCTGGAGAGATGGCTCAGTGGTTAAGAGCACTGACTGCTCTTCCAGAGGTCCTGAGCTCAATTCCCAGCAACCACATGGTGGCTCACAACCATCTGTAATGGGATCCAGTGCCCTCTTCTGGGGTGTCTGACAGCTACAGTGTACTCATATACATAAAATAAACAATTCTAGAAAGAAAACTAAAAGAATGGTCTTTCTTTACTGGAGAGATGTCCGCATAGTCTCTACCCAGGAGTGAAGCTCCTTCACTTGGGAAGTGCAGACTTGTAAATTATACACATTGAGCCCATCCCTTGGCACCAGCTAATGAGAGCACAGCTACATTGGAATTCTTGCCCTGAAGTAACACAAACATGTGCCTGGAGTCCCAGCATCTGGCTGAGTTCAATAAGCACTGGTAGTTCCGGACAGACATAGTATGCTAGAGGGTGAAGAGAAGCCAGGAAGCTGGTGAGTGAAACGCTCTAATAAATCTCTTACAAAAAACGGAACTGGATGCCAGATCCCCAGACTAGTCATTGTGAATACTTTCTCATTCCATAATTCATCTAGTTTTTAATTTAAAACTTTACGTTATTTGTCCATAAGGAGAAAAGCAAGCTTACATTTACACATGCTGCATACTGCACCAAAGTGGGCAAGGCCTCTGGCTTTTATTTGCCAGCTGAAAGCCCCAGCCACCTTTGTGGCAGCAGAGCTGAGTTAGAACAAGAAGCTTCAGCTGGAGGGTGGGACGGGGCGGTGCCCTTTCCTCTGCAGTCAGGTCTGATAGAGCTATGGAGGATGTGGAGTGACCCTATCACAAATGACAGAAAGAAATGCTAAGTAGAAAGAAGGTCCCAACTTCGGAGAGACAACTGTCCTCTGGCACACTCTTCTTTCAAAGTCTACACTATGGTCCTCTCCTTGAATGGAACAAGAGTAAAGTAAGATGTGTTTCCAGGTCTTAGTCTTCTTCATAAAGAATCTGTGAACTTTCCACCACTTACAAGTGGCCCTAGAAGGGGCAGGAACTGCTCCTGAGCTAGTGGGGGACTTCAGGGACTTGGGGCCAGGGAGGCATGAACACATGAATGATGGATTCCAAAAGATATTTTCCCTCTAGATTTTGTTTCATTTATCATAATGAAAACTGTTCATGGAACCTGTAGCCAAGAAAAACCCCAGGAAAGAAATACTAAAGACTATTTCCTGTTCCCCATCTCACTAAACACTAAGAAAGCCTTTTTAGAGTTAAGATGGTGGGGTCCAGCTGCACAGAAGACGGTTCCCTTCTATGACAGGAGGATTTGTTCTGCTGCTTTCTTAACCAGGAAAACACCACAAAACACCTGAATGTAAGTAACCACCCAGGCAGAGGTAGTGAGCATGGAATCTTCTGGAAAATAGAATGCACGGGCTTTGCTTCTGGGCATGTCTACAGACACTAGAACCGCTTATTGCAAAATTAAATTCATTTCTGCAATGGGCCTTTATAAATGTATATGCAAATCTATGGTGGACACAGGAACTGAAGGCAGAGGCATAGATTCCATCAAAAGCTCAAATGTTTTCAAAAGAAAAACAAGTGCTCTGATGTTTAAAGTCTTCACACTTTTCTGGGTGCAGGATGTCCTGGGATGATACTAATAATTCATGAAAGAGAGAGAAAGGAAAGACGAGAGACAGCCTCAGAGAGCCCAGGGATAGATGGTGGGTAGATGGATTGAGAGCTCCAGTCTATTAATAGACTCTTGATGGCAATAGCCTTGGCTCTTCAAACTTTATACAACAATCCACTCAGAGTAGAACTTTAACGGGTGTTTGTTAAATGAATAAATGAAGTATAACAAGTTAGGCTTAATTGTACAATAGCGGGCACCAAGGAATTAGGTCAGTGGTTCTTAGAGTCATCTGAAGAACGTTCTAAAATTGTGATGACCTAGCACAAACCAATTACATCTTCCATTCTCTAGGGTAGGATGCAGGTATAACTGTTTTCAAAAGTTTTCAAGTGATTCTGAATGCATACTGCAGTGAGAAATACTAAATTGAGTGGTATGTCTGGGTCCCTTCTGAGACGAAGGACAAGAACAGTGTTTAGGCTTTGAAAGGAGAGTGTTGGATGACAGTCCCCTCTCTGCAGTTACCACCTTCTTTCTACTTAGCATCCACATGGTCTCTAAAATAGACTCAGACTCTAATGAGACATCAGTATCAAATTAGCTAAAAATTCTCTGATGTAGTCAGATCCACTGCATAAAATTTGTGGGGTTCAGAGACGTAGAAATCACAGGGTTTGTTCAAAAGAACTGATTAAAAGTTTCAAGATAGCAACAGCATCGAGCTGGATTGTGTGTAGTGTCCTTTTAAGCCAAGAGCCTTGCATGGTACTGATGACACACCTACAGCCATGGCTCTGTCTGTGTTACCCACTGCCAGGCAATAGCTCCTCTATAACCTCTGTTGACCACTGAGCCATAGCTTCTTGTCCTTGAGCTGTCAGGGGATTGACTTGTAGATGTTCTCTTGCTCTGCGAAGAGATGCTGGTGGTCCTTCAGCCTTGGTTTATATCTAAAGAAGGAATCTCTACTAATTTCCTCAAAGACAATAGAAAACAAACTAATCACCCAGGATTAAGACAGAGTGACTCAGATTTCCCCATGCTTCATCTTCTCTTCTTAGTACAGAGACAATGTTATCCTGCAGCTTTGGCTACTGACTGAGCTTGCAACATTATCTTTGCTCTTTTCTCAAGGTCCACCATGGTTTCTCTGAGCTAATTTTAGGGCCACAAGCAACACATTCTTGTCTCCAAAACATCACAGCCAAAGCCACAGTTCATCAAGAACAATATTTTAAAAATCTGTATTTTTGTGGAAACTGTAGACAGAAATGAAGAGGTAGGTCCCATTGTCAACTCAGTTAACCTATAGGCAACAGAAATGCCAATAAATTCATCATTAAGCATCTCCATTCTTCCCTCTAAATGTATCTTTCCCCCGACAGCCATGTAATCTCATATGGTTTTCTTCCCTAAGTCATTCTTCCAAAAACTTGCCGCCAAGTTTTCTCCGTTGTCCTAAAATACCGATCTCTCTCCTTGGTTTGAAAATAGAGTCTAGCAAAATAAATGTGCTCTAACCAATTGAACCCTGGCTGCCTGCTGGGCTCCCAGTTTGTCTTGTGTGCTCCTAAGCACTACCTCAACTGTTTCTCAAAATAGCTTCTCGCCACCTAGAAAGACAGTGAAGTTTTGGAAAACTGTTACCATGAGAACGCCACTTAATTCCATAGGTGAAGTGACTAGTTGAGGATGAGGGTTAATTCCTTCTTTCTTCTCACCCTGTCTAGCTTCTGTCTGAACACAGGGAGTGAAAAAGGTTCACTCCATGACAATGTGAAACCCTTCTGTTCTCAGCAGCTCTGTTGATTTCAAAATTCTGCTTCCTGTTGGCTCCGAATCAAATTGCCCACTTCTGAGGTTTAGCGCCTCCTGCAGGACACATCAGGACAAGCACCATTCTTTTTCCAACATAGCAGCTTCATCTTTCATGGTTTCTCCCCAGGTCATTCTGGGTTCTTTCCATGACAGACTTCGAAAATTCTGGTCCATGCTGGCTGCCTTCTGCTAAATAGTCTCCAAATCCCCATTACACCAAACTTAACAGAATCTCCACAGGTGTTTTCTGATGTTGTGTAGGCTGTCAACAATCCTATCATTCCAAAATTACTCTCTTTATGGTAGTGCCCACTTGTCTATGAAGAAGCATCTCAAGGCCCCCAGTGAATCTGACATCAGAAAAGTAGTGAATACTCTGCACACTGTTTTCCTTATCATTCCCATTACAACACTACGGCCGTAACTTGCAGTTAGAGGTACTGCAGCAAAACCAGCACCAATTTCTTTTCCTTTCTTTTGTATTGCACAGATAGACAATCTGTTCCTAACACAGATCTTAATCGCCTCAATATACAATCTGTTTTTTCCTTATTAAATTTAGAACGTCCAACCTTTCAATTGAAGAAAACACTGTCTTTCATTCAGCACATCTGAAAACTCAGCAGCGCTGAGGCCATTATTAAGCCCCAAAGAGCCATTTGAGTGCAAGTATTGTAGTACTAATTTAGTCATAACAGAGTCTTCTAATAACCAACCAAAGGGTGGACGATATACTAGCATAGATATGGTACCGAAGGGAACAAGTCACATCCCAGCAGGATACTAAGGTAAGGTGCCAAATGATGTTTCACCCTAACACTTAGACAGTACAGTATGACTTTTCACCCCATCACTTAGACGACACAGCAAGATGTTTCCCCCATCACTTACATGGTGTGGCATGACATTTCTCCCTATCACTTAGAATGTTATGCTATTTAAAACCTAGTACTCCTTGAATCCTCCATTTCTGGATACTATTTAATTGTTAGTTACTAAGATGGCAGATACAGGAAGAATACTGTATTTTTAACCCAAGTATCTTCATATTTCTTTATATTTATAGTTCTTTGGGCAGCCCTTTCAGCCATCCTTCTGGAATAGCATAAAAGAAAAGACAGAAGATGAGAGGCTGTTCATGTAGGCCTGTGGGGTAGAAGCTCCCACCATGTTACCTAGAGGAGGAATGAGTCACAACAACACACAATAACAACACACAACAACAACACACACACAACAATACACAACAACATACAACAACACACTACAGCCACACACAACACATCAAAATAGATCCTGTTCCAAAGAAAGAAAGAGAAGAACAGCTTTGGAAATCCATTAATATAATGAAGGGACACCCAAATAGTACAGAGAAAACAAATCAAAAGATGACACAGTCTAATCACTGTGCAAACCGAACACAGCTTCAACCACGGAGCTCCCTGATTCAGGAAGAGGAAACAATAAAAACTTGGGAGGAATTTAATGCAAAAGTTAAGTCTTTGAAAAATTTATAAGTTTGACAAACTCCTAACCAAACCAATGAAAGGAGAGAAGGCCTTAATGTCAGAGATGAAACAGGAGAGCTTAGTAGAGATCCCAGTGAAATCCAGAGAATCATCAGGCAATACTTTGAAAACTTACATTCCAAAAATATTGGAAGATCTATAACACTGGGTAAATTTCTGTGCACCTATATGACCCATCAATGCTAAATCAAGAGAGATAAACAACCTAGCAGATTCATGACATCACCGAGCCTGATGCAATAATAGCAGATCTCTCAACAAAGAAAAGCCAAGGGCTGTGTGGATTTATTCCTGAATTCTACTAAACACACGAAAGAAAGGATAATATCAGAGGTCTCCAAACTCCTCCATAAAATAGGACAGAAAGGCCACTAGCAAGTTCACCCCGTGAAGCATGGGTTACCCTGATACCTAAACGAAAAAAGGACATAACTGTAAACAAAAACGATCAAAATGTTCCCTCCAGTGAATGCAGTTGCAAAGACTCTTGGTAATGTTCTCGCTAGCTGAAGTCAACAATATATGAAGCTCACGTACCCTGAGTGCATTGGCTCCATTCAGAGAATATGCTTATTCAACTTAAATAATTATCAATGGCACACAAATAGACTACTGGGTGGAAATCGTTGAGTCAATCCACTCAATGTATAAAGGCCTTTGATATTCAATAGCCCTTTAGGATAAAATCCCCAAAGAAACTAGGAATAGAAGAAGTGTACTCGAGCATAATAAAGGTGATATATTTCAAACCAACAACCAATAGTGTCCTAAACTGCAGAAAATGAAAACATCACTCTAAAATTCGGGGGCTTAGACACCCACTCTCTCTGCTCTGTCTTAGATTCAGCAACAACATAAAAGGAGGATACCAATAAAAATTGAAGAACCCAAAACATCTCCAATTTGAAGATGATACGATTCTATAAAAGACACCCCCCCCAAAAAAAATTTACCACAAAACTCTTAGATCTGATAAACACGTTCTTCAAGTTGACATCAAAATCCAGTATACAAAAGTCACTAGCTTTTCTATAATCCAACAACTTGTTAAGAAATAAATCACAAAAACAACTCCGATTCACAATAATGTCATGAAATAAATGAATGAATGAGTGAATGAATGAATGAATGAATAACATACCCAGGAATAAGCCAAGATGACAGGCCTCTAGCATGAAACAGTTAAGACACTGAAGAAAGAAATCAAAGAAGATACTGTAGAATGGATTTCCTATGCCCATGGATTAGCAGAATCAATATTCTGAAAATGCCTATATTACTGTCTTAGTGTTCTATCTCTGTGAAGGGATACCAATGGCCATGACAACTCTTATGAAGAAAAGCATTTAATTAGGGGTGGCTTATAGTTTCAGAGGTTTAGTCCGTTATCAGCATGGTAAGAAGCATGGCTGCACACGGTGGAACTGTTGCAGGAAGGAGCTGAGAGTTCTACATCCAGATCCACAGGCAGCGAGAAGGAAGAGACACTGGGCCTGGCTTGTGCTTTTGAAACTCCAAAGCCCTTCTGCAGTGACACACTTGCTCCAACAAGGCCACACCGTTCATTCAAAAGTAGCCATCCTCCCCATCCCCAATGGCCAAGCATTCAAGTCTATGAGTCTATGAGGTTCGTTCCTATTTAAACTATCACAGCTACCAAACACAATCTACAGGTTTAATGCAAGTCCTATCAAGATACCAAAAGCATTCTTCACAGAAGCAGTGAGTAAAACAATCCAAAATGCATAGAGAAGCACAAAAGACGCTGAACAACCAAAGCAACCTGTCTTAGTTGGGGTGTCTAGTGTGGCTACAGAACACCACAACTAAAAGCAAGTTGGGGAAGAAAGGGTTCATTTGGCTTTTATTTCCAGATCATAGACCTTCATTGGAGGAAGTCAGGACTAGAACTCAAGCAGGTCAGGAACCTGGAGACAGGAGCTGATGCAGAGGCCATGGAGGGGTGTTGCTTACTGGCTTGCTCGGCCTGCTTTCTTTATTGTACTCAGGACCACCAAGTCAGGAATGGTACCATCCACAATGGGCTAGACTCTCCCCCAACTGATCACTAATTGAGAAAATGCCTTACAATTGGATCACATGGAGACATTTTCTCAACTGAGGCTCCTTCCTCTCTGATGACTCTAGCTTGTGTCAAGTTCATACAAAACCAGCCATTACAACTCACCCCTTGTCAACTTGACACACAAACACATCACTATTAAGCCACAACCCTTCCTTTCTTATTTGTCCCCAAGATCTCACGATAAAAACATAAATAACTTAAAAGTCTCACAGATGTTACAAATTCAAGCACATTAAAATTTCAGTTTCTTTAAAATATCCGGTCTCTAAAAGTCCTAAACCTCTTCTAAAAGTTCAAAGTCTTTCAGCTGTGGCGTCATGTAAAAATTTAAGTTAAATTCAACACTTTCTCAACTTCAAGAAGGAAAAACCAGGGCACAGTCACAATGTGAACAAAGCAAAACCAAATTTCAACAATATAAATAACTCAACGTCCAGTGTCAGGGAATTACTTACGATCCTCTGAACTCCTCCAAGGGGCCTGGGTCACTTCTCCAGCTCTGTCCTCTGCAGCACACAGCTTGTCTTCTAGGTTCTGGCTGGCTCCACTCTACTGCTGCTGTTCTTGATGGTCATCCCATGGTATGGGTATCCCCAAAACTGCTGGGGTCCCTTGCTGCAACTGGGTACACTTTTACCAATAGCCTCTCATAGGTCCTTCCTGGTGCAAAGCCTTAACTTCTCTGCATGACCCCCTCAGTTCTGGGTTTTCAACTTCCACTGAGGCTGCACCTTCACCAATGGCCTCTCCTGGGATCTCACAGTGCTAAGCCTCAGCTGCTCTCCATGACTCCTTCATGCCTTGAAACTGGTACCACCTGGGTTACTCTTACACATCACCAAGTTCTTCTGCCAGGATGAGATGAGAACCTCAGCCAGTTCTGGAATTCAGCCTCTCGGTGCTCTCAGGAAACACTTCCCAGAAGATTTCACCTCAGTTATGCTGATTTCTTCCTAATCACTGCTTATTTCTTAGCTCCAGCTAACCAGCATCAGTTGTCCCAGTAACACAAAGATTTCTCCTCAGTGGTTCTGGTATCATGTTAATCACAGCTGATTGTTCAGCGCCAGCTGACCAGAACCACAGAATCTTAAATCAAAATAGCAACAGTCCTGAGTCTTTAATCTTCCTTCTGAAATTTCACAAGCCAGGCCTCCATCTTCTGCACTGTTCAATATTCTTACCTGCCAGGCTCCCACAGAACATCCCGGTGTAGTCACTCAGTGACTCTTCTATTCCAAGGTTCCAAAGTCCTTCCACAATTCTCTCAAAAAAACATGGCCAGGTCTGTCACAGCAATACCCCACCACACTGGTACCAACTTGTCTCACGACCAAACTCTTGTTGAGGAGAAAGAGGTTTATTTGGTTTACACTTTCAGATTACAGTCCTTCACTGGAGGAAATCAAGACAGGAACTCAAACAGGGAAAGAACCTGAAAGCAGGGATTGATAGACGGAAGAGAGGTGCTGCTTACTGAATTACTCTCTGTGGCCTGCTCAAACTGGTTTTTATAGAATCCAGAACCACCAACCCAGGGATGACACCACCTACAATAGGCTGGGCCTTCCCCCAACAATCACTAATTAAGAAACAGCTTACATCTGGAGGCATTTCCTCAGCTGAGGCTCCTTCCTCTCTGATGACTCTAGCTTGTGTCAAGTTGACACACATAACCAGCCAGTACAGAATCCTAAGCAAATAGGGAAAAATGGAAGCATCAAAAGATATATTACACCTCAAATTGTACTACAAATCCATAGCAACCAAAAACCAGCTCAGTGGTATCACAGCACAGACATGTAAACCAAATGGAATAAAATAAAATATGAGGCTCAGAAATGAGCTCACATTGTCTCAAGCCACTTAATTTTTGACAAAGCTGTCAAAGCATTGAAACATTAAAGGAAAAATAGTCCCCGAGACAAGGGTACCTAAGAAAACTGGATCTCAATGATTGGAAAGGCAGAAGTATACCTATATCTTCTGTCCTTCACACACACCACACACACACACACACACACACACACACACACACACACACACACCTCATGTCAAGCAGAGCTCAGTGGACCCTGGAACTGTTTGAGGGAAACAGCTAAAACATATCAAGATCTAGGCACAGGCTAGGCACTTCTGAAAAGGGTTCAGGCAACCCCGTGAAGATCTCAAACTTAACAAATGGAATTTATGAAATTTATACAGTTCCATAATCACAAAGGGAATAATAGTGAAAAGACAGAAGATAGAATGGGAAATAACCATTACCAAGTATACAGCAGATGAAGTAATATCCACAATGCATAAATAACTTCAACAATTAAACACCTAAACAAATCATCCAAGTAACAGATGGACTGATAGTTTGAAGAGACAATTTTCAAAAGAAAAAAAACATAAATGGCCAGTAAATATCTCTTGAAGTATTCAATGCTCTTAGCCACCAGGGGAAATTCAAATTAAAACCTGTCTGAGAGTTTACCTCAGCATAGTCAGAATCTCTGAGAGTTTACCTCAGAATAGTCAGAATTTCTGAGAGTTCACCTCAGAATAGTCAGAATCTGAGAGTTTACCTCAGCATAGTCAGAATCTCTGAAAGTTTACCTCAGAATAGTCAGAATCTCTGAGAGCTTACCTCAGCATAGTCAGAATCTCTGAGAGTTTACGTCAGCATAGTCAGAATCTCCATCCTGAAGAAATGATAGGAAATATTGTCAAGAAAGAAAGGAAAGAGAAATCCTACTCCGCTGGCATGAACAGGAACTGGTGCAGCCACTGTTGGCGTCAGTACACAGTTGGAGTACAGTCTCACACAAAACTACAATTAAAACGACCATGTGACTCAAAAACAGCATTCTCAAGACAATGTCTAACAGCGATTCTTGAACAAAATACTCATTGCTGCACTGTTCATGACAGCCAGGAATTACAGTCAGCCTAGATGTTCATCAATAGATGAATAGGTTAAAAAAATTTTTACAAAAAATTGTTTATAAACTTTATTATAAACAAAAACCATCACACACCACAATTAACCAGATGCAAAGTATACACAACTCAATATAGTTAGAACTGACACTTGAAATGGAAGCATTACAGCAGAGTTTTCTGCAGCCATAAAAAATTATCTGCCAATTTCAGAGAAATGGATGGAAGCAGAAATCATGGCTAAGGGAAATAAGCCTTACTCAGAGACAATTCCACACTTTTCTCCCATATATACTGAGCCTGTGTTTAAAATGTGTGTGTGAGAGAGAGAGAGAGAGAGACAGAGACACAGACAGACAGACAGACAGAGACAGACAGAGAGACAGAGGCAGACAGACAGACAGACAGAGATAAAACTTAGAAGAGGATTGTGATAGGGGAGAAGAGACCTTGAGGCCAGTAGCGGAACACGTGTCACCTGAAGGCAGAAAGTGGGACAAGAAGAGAACTAGATGGGGGGGGGGGCACCGAGCAAAGGGAATGGATTAGAAAAGTATGATGCATATACAAAATAAAAACCTTACTTGCTGTATGTAGTGGTTTGAATATGCTTAGCCCAGGGAGTGGCACTAGTAGAAGGTGTGGCCTTGTTGAAGGAAGTTTGTCACTATGGAGTAGGTTCCTAACCTACTGTGTGAGAGCCAGTCTTCTCCTGTCTGCCTTCAGATGAAGATATAGAACCCTCAGCTCCTCCTGCACCATGCCTGCCTGGATGCTGCCATGCTCCCGCCTTGATGATAATGGACTGAACTTCTGAACCTGTAAGCCAGTCCCAATTAAATGTTGTCCTTTATAAGAGTTGCCTTGGTCATGGTATCTGTTCACAGCAGTAAAACCCAAACTGAGACAGTATGCTAGCTTAATAAATTTTAAAAGGAAAAAATATTAGAAGAAAAATAATTATGTCCAAGCTGATGGTCACTAACCATGCTGAAGCAGGCCCCCCAAATTTTCAGTAGTCAAGGATGGAATGGAGGGACTTTGGGCAGGGCACTAGTAGCATTAGCTGAAACAGCAGGGCCCTGGGCGATAGAGTCCTTATTTTAACTGAATCGGGAGAGTGAACATTACACTCCAAAGTAGCCTGCCTGTTTGTGTGCCTCCAGCAATTCAAAATTGGAACAGCTGCTGTGCTCAGGGTGCTTGCTGACATGGCCCCCTCTCAAGCCTCTTAGAGTCTAGCAATGTCACTGAACAGATAAGTGTTAGAATTAGGATCCAAGCTAGAAAGGAAAATAATAAAGTCTATTTTTAAATCAGGATAAATGGAGGGAGCTACTGTAGGTGTGAATGGCCAGGACTTCCGGGAAGACTACAAGAGAAAGAACTATCCAGACAACGAACATGTGGGGAGAGGCCACTGCAGCAAAGGCTTTGAGCATGCTTGGGGGCAGAGGGTATAATTATCAAGGAAGAAAATTTCTGTGCTTGACAGAGATGAAAGGTTGGCAGTGTGACTACAGTTCAGTGAGTCACAGAAAGGAATTCCAGAGTACAATAGGGATGGAGAGATGGCTAGGGACCAGATGCCCCAGATTCTAAAACTGGTTATTATGGAGTACCTTCTGTAAAGATAGATAGATAGATAGATAGATAGATGATAGGTAGGTAAGTAGATAGATGATTGATACATAGATGATAGATGATTGATTGACAGATGGATGGATGGATGGATGGATGGATAGATAGAGATTTAAAGATCTTTAACCAAGAGAATAGTTAATCTGAGTTAGACTTTGAAACGTAACCCTGCCTACTTTGTGCATCATAAATTGGAAGACTTCTGTATTTCAGCTGATCCTGAGGGTGGCTCGAACATGTGTCTTAACCACAGTGATAGCAGAGTAGACACACAGAGTAGACACACGTGAGAACAGTCTTCCTACAACTGAAATACAGCTCTTCGGGTCCAGACATCCAGAGAGACCCAGACGTACACCCAGCAGTTTCTAAAATATGGTCTCCAGACAAACAATTTTACCAACACCTGGAGACTTCTCAAAAGATCAGGTCTCGGGCTCCACTCCAGAGCATAGAACCCTGAAGCCCCACAATGCAGACTTTAACAAGTCCCCATCACCACCCACCCACACACATAATTTCTGATGTATGTAAATGACTTGCTGTTTTCTAAATATCATAAATATGGAAAGAGGATTACTGAGTCCGTCCTACAGCATTAAAATACTTTTACTGTCTAGTTGTTAAAGCCTGGGTGAGTTTACAACAGACTGGAAATGTTAGGGCCTTAAATTAAATTCTCATGACTCTATTCCGGGAACTTGTGTGAAGACTTAGCCATAATGGTCAAAGAATCCTGCTCAGGTCTTGCCAGACCATCGGTTTGTCCATATGCACCTCCTGTTTGGTTTGTTTTTCTTTGATTGACTTGTTGTTGTTGGCCTAGAACATTTTCTATAAGGAAGTTTTATCCCTATTACTAATATGTACTTTTTAATTTGTTTTGGCATCATCATCATAATCATCATCATCATAATCATCATCATCATTATTACCATGTTGGCCTCAAACCTCCTCTACCTGAGAACGTAGGTGTGTGCCATCAAATGTGGCACCAGTCTGTTTCTGATAATCTGCTTGTGAGTTCGTGCAGCTATGCAGGCTCTTTGTCTTGAAAATCTTCCATAAAGACTTTCCTACTTAATGTACTGGAAGAGCCATTCTCCTTTTGGTTAACTTGGGAGATAAACCTCCCCCTCTCCCCCTTTGGTGAGCTCTTATTTCAGAAAGAGAGAGATGTTTGACTCACGCTGTTCAACAGAAGAGTTTCCACCTGATGAGTGTAAACTAGAAGTTCGAGTCCCCTGAAGGATATGGGTGCGCTTCCTCTGGCAAGACACAAATACCGTCCTTGGATGCACTGGCTTCTCGTTGTTGTCTTTTTGGGTGACCCTGTCAAATGCTGGATGCTGTAGTGATTAGCATGGATTATCGGTAATTACCTATTGATAGCATTACTGGAAAGGTAACAGTTTGGATTACAAGTTCAAAGTTCGGACGTTAAGTGGGAAAGCCATTGCTCTGCCTGGAAGCCAGGAGTCACAATTATAGATGCAGCTCCCGGTATGTAGAGACCCCCATGAGGATGCAAACACATACACTTCCCAGTGAGAACTTCTGTCTTAGATGCTGTATGGAACACTAGTTCCTAGACCGGTAGTTGGTTGGGTGGGGGAACAACCTCATAGAGGTGGAGGGAGGGATGGGATAAGGGGTTTCCAAACGGGAAAACATTTGAAATGTAAATAAAGTAAATATCCAAAAATAAAATAATAATAATAATAATAATAATAATAATAATAATAATAATAAACAGCGTTTGGCAGTACACTACAACACGGATGAACCTTAGAGATATCATGCTAGGCCAAACAAGCCAGTCAGAAGTCATAACTATTTTATGGTTCCACTCACAGGAGAAACCTAGAGCTGGCGTGTTCAGAGAGGCTGAAGTAGAACAGAGGCTACTGGGTGAAAGCGTTACAGGGAAATTGAGTTTGGCTTAATAAATTCTGAATTTCTATGGGGAAAGACAGTGCTCTAGAACAGACAGTGTCAGTGGCTACATCACTGTGTGGTTAATTAATACCTCTGCACACTTCAAATGGCGATAGACATGTGGTACGTATGCTTTAACCCAATAAACACCATTTTAAAGACAGTATGTCAAAGCAATGGACGAGCACTGATTTGCTCATACGTGCACAGGGCATTTCTAACAGGACATAGGGACTGACTGCAAATGCTATCACCACAACCACTATATACTCTGACATTATGCTTGCCTTCCACACAAGCAGACAAGGTTGTAGTTAGAACACAAGGTATCTGCACCCAAAGGAAAGGCTTGTGAACCGTGGGTTTATACAAATGTTCCTCATCCTTGCAACTCCTAGGATCCACGCCTTCATCTTCAGCCACCCACGCATACTGTGTGTCAGCAACTAAACGTGCATACATCATTGATCCGCCTTCATCTTCATCCATCAAGGATTAAAAAAAAAATGTCTTGCGAATCTCTTCACTTTGTTCCTATTCAATAAGACGACATCAATAAAATGTAAAAGCTAAGCAGATTCTAATTTTGGTTTACAGGTTTCTATAAACTGCAAAAGCTCAACAGGAGAACTTTATTCACTGTAAAAATTCTACCTAGTTTTCTCAGAAGGGGGTTTCCTGTTGACAGATATTCACCCATCTAGAAAGAAAACGCAATCCTTGTTCTGCGGCTCCTTGCACACCCGCCTGTCCCTTCTCTAATGAATCAAAATTATAAAGGGGAAAGCAATTTGCAAATTGCCTCCTCTTAGCTGATTTACGCTTCTATATTGTGTGAGAAATTCTTTCTGAAGTCTTCGGCCTGCATATATGAGAAGACATTCAGGAAAAAAAAAAAGATTGAGGCATGCCTCTAATCTCCTAAATCAACAATGAAGAGGGGAAAAATGAGGCAAAAGTCAAGGTTCTGAAGCTTTGCTTCTAAAACAGATCCCACACTGAGTAAAGTGCCATGAAATCACCTGTCACGTGCCTTCCTCCTGGAGGCCCCAGTCTGCAAGTGTGAAGAGAGCCCAAGCAGCTCTTGATGGGTTCCTCAGATACCAGTGTGCCAGAATCATATTCACAAGTCGGTGCTTTTCATCACAGCAGGAACTGACAGAGTTCTGCGACAATCCTCGGAAATGCCTTCAGATGGCCCCTCTATGAATTATGAATGTTCCACGGGCTCACCTTCAGTAGAGCAGCCTTGCTTTTTGCACAAATGCAGGGCTGATTAGCAGGTGGAATCCCTTTGTCTCCATGCATTGGAATGTAATGCTGTGTGCAAACAAAGAGAATAAACTTGAATGCAGGTGAGTAGACTCCAGCTAATTGCAAATGATTATTTTCTCTCACAAAAAAAAAAAAAAAAGAAAAGAAAAAGAAAAACCCAAAAACAAAAACATGTGCCATGTGATGACATTTTGATCAGCCACGACTGCACACATGACAGTGGCCCAGTAAGGTTATATCGTCTAGTGACATCATAGATGTCATTAAATAAATGGGTGACTATATTTGTTCCTTTTTCCCCTCTAGGGAAGATTGTGTGAATTCCATAATTTTCATTCCAGAATGGGCTCCTTGCAATTGGGAATGGTCTGACAAATTACCCCTTTGAGGTGCTGATGCAAAACAGTCAATTCTCATTATTCATTCTCATTTCTATAAAGTCACCAAAAACGCTGAACTACCGAATACTAAACTATCTCTCCTAGGGGAGACACGAGGTTAGGACCCTGTAAATGTTTGCTCATGTTTTGTTTGTTAGTTTGGTCTGGTTTGTTTTTTAAAATCAACCTTATTTTACATATGTCTCTGTTTAAAAACAAGGTATTCAATTCGTATTGCTAATTCATTAGTATTGGACTCGCAGCCTGTAGCCCTAAACATTCATGTCCAGATAAAACTTCCTTAGCCCACGTATGTTGTCTGTGAGACGCATCATAGACTGCTCTCTTGCAGTTAAGAGCAACAGATGGCATCTCCTCACTGCATTCAGGATTAAACACATTAAACAGAAAGATCACTGACAAAGCACAGATATGAAAACCCAAGAATCGAGTAGACTAGGCAAGTGGCTCCTGTTTGTGGTATGAGACCTCAAGCGAGACAACAAACTAATTTCTTGTTTGCTGAGGTAAGACAGCATAACACCACCTTGCCTGGCCTGGCTTGAGGTCAACTCATCAGGTGACTCAAATTGTTGACTGTTCTGCACCTGTCCTCAACAACCACAAAAGCAGAGAAGATGTTGAGGTCACACAGAAACTTCAGCAAGGAGTAATTCATAATATAGATTTTGCAAAGATTGTATATATGTTTGTATACATGTTTGTATACATACTCAGGGATGATGGAATGCCATCTTTATTATGTGCAGATAGATATCTGAGGTACTGTCAGAAATTATTCAGTTCTTGATAAGTCATCTGAGAACTATCAACAGAGGATTTTCCTATCAAATGAGTATTTATTCAGCAGGAAATGGAAGTGTGAGATTTCCTCAAAAGGAAGGAGAGACTAGAAGGCAAGTCTTTCCTCGGATTTTCTCCTACACTGCTCTGTGGATGTCTCCTGTGTTGTGGTTTTGCTATCCCTGTGTGTTTGTGAGTTCAGTTGCACTGTAATCTCCAACTTCCATTGATGGAAGCACTAAGTGTGTCCCTCCCTAGCACTAGTCAGAGAATTTGACAGTAGACATTCAATAAATATCTAAGGAAGGAAAGGACTCACTCTTACACCAAGTCTACCTGTCTCCCCATGTGTTATATTATCATTTACAGTTCTGGATTTATTAACAAAGGTATGCAGAGAGATCTACATCCAATGATTTGTGAGAATTCACCAGGCTCCTAAGGTCACTGAGCATCGGTGTGGGAGCTGAGGGGATCAAAATGGTTTTCGGTGGTCCTCCTTTCCAGGCCAGGCTCATAGACACTGCCAGTGTGAGTGCTATACACCAGCACCATCTATCTGGTCAATGTGAGGCAACTTCCCTTCATATTGCACCCTAGAGATTATTCCAGTGGGAAAAGACACTTGCAAGAAACCAAAGACCTCTACGCTGCACCCAGACCTAAAATTCTCTGACAACTTCTTAAGGCTTTCTTCTGAGCTCCTGATCTGTTGGTGCTTTCTTTTTCTATACAGTAGTTTTTATAGATTTCTTCTCCTTCTCCTTCTCCTTCTCCTTCTCCTTCTCCTTCTCCTTCTCCTTCTCCTTCTCCTTCT
>JADRCH010000151.1:4293029-4349934 GCA_019843965.1 Rhynchomys soricoides
ACAGCAGACACTGGGCACTCACCGGGTGCTAGGGCCAAAGTCAGGTACTATACACCTCCTTTAGCCCTCACGGCGTCTGCCTGGAGTAGTAGAGAGAGAGCACCATCAAAACCATGTAGAGTTTCTGGGCTCCAGATTCTTCATCCGCAGCCAAAGTTTCAAAGCAAAGAATTGAAATTGCTGTGGGCATTTTTTTGAGGCAGCGCCTGTGGTGTTATTTGAGTCTGAATTCCTATTACCATGTCCACTAGACACTGTCCTGCAGGTTTCCTCCTCCCGGTGGGGCATCTGAAAGTTCACGCCAGGTTCCAAAATTGCTGCCAGGCTGTCTTCCTTGGAATTTCTTAATCCTGGACAGCTCATTATTTTCCTCTCAAGCTCTTGGCTTCTTAAGGCACCTCTTGTAACAGCAACCTGCCTTCAGGACACAAAAGAAAGTAAAATATTAAGCAAAACAGAATCAAAGTTGGTCAAAGCATTATCTATCTAATGTGATTCAGGCATGCTCAAGGGGTTCACCTAGGCACAGGCTCGTACTCAGTGGAGTGGTCAAGGTGCCAGAGGCAGAGAGCTAAGGACACACAGTGTTGAATCCAGTGTTAATTCCGGAAAACCATAAAATGATACAAAATGATACGAAATGATAGTATGGGCGAGAGAGAAAGAGAGAGAGAGAGAGAGAGCACATACATACATACATACACACACAGAGAGAGACAGAGACATATACACACACATACCACATACATACATACATACATACATACATATATACATACAGAGAGAGAGAGAGAGACCATATACATACATACACAGAGAGAGAGGCAGAGAGACAGACAGAGATATACACACACACCACATACATATATACATACACACAAACACACAGAGAGAGAGAGAAAGAGAGAGATCACATATATACATACATACATACACAGAGAGAGAGAGACAGAGAGACAGAGACATACACACACACACCACATACATACATACATACATACACACAAACACACACACACACACACACACACACACACACAAAATCTCTGGGCATCTTTACATTTTAGATACATTAAAACACATCTAACAAATTTTACCACATTGGTGGATACACACATTCGTTGAACCCTGTTCCATTTCCCTCTGACCTGACCTGACAGAGGAGCTGGTAGTGACCTAGAGAAATCCAAAAGCAGAGATATCCCTTTCCTGCTTACAGTTTCCTGATCTCCTACCTGCCAGCCTGCTGGGATAAGACCACAAAGAGCTGCTGCACCTGACAGGCATGGTGAGCTGACATAACACTGAGGCGTAGCCAGAATTTGTGGCTACTTTTTTGGGGTCTTATAGCTACCAACTTTCTCCACTCTTATTCCGCCCCAATCCCTTCCAACCCCCACTCATCACAAGTTAGGAGAGAAAGAAGGATAGCAGGCAAAGGGGGCATAGATCTAGTTAGGCTGCTTCCTGCTGATGAGGGGTGTTGAGTTCCTAGGGTCAAGCCCAATCTTCCTTATCAGGATATCTCCAGCCAGCAATCCAGCAATAGCTAAAGCAGCAATGGAGCAGCAACAGGGGGAGCAGCAACCACCACAGGCCTTCCCTGGGCTCTCTCACTTACAGCCCCTCTAGAGTCTCCAGAATTCCAAACAGCTAACTGCAGCTGGCAAAAATTCACACCCCTCCTAGAGCCCGAGACAATCACAGTTAGTGACTGTGGATGATTTGAAGTGACCCCATGTCCCACACCTGGGATTAAAAGAAAAACATAGTCATATAACATAACTGGGTTTTTAAGAAGCCAAAATCTCACTACAAAGAGGTGCTAAAGTGGCAAAGGAGAAGGAGCTCTGAGAACAGGTTTAAGAGGCTCAAGTCAGGGATCCCACTGATACAGAAGATTTGGGAGCAGGGTCAGGGAACCTAAGACAATATGGTAAGGGAAGTCAATGAGAAGAGAATCTCTAAGAAGATCAGGGGCCTCAGCAGGGGTGAAGGGATGAGCACTGAGGGTGATGGGGAGGAAGGGGTGTGAGGTGAGGGAGCCAGTGTGTGAGCCCTGAAGTGGGAAGGAGATCTGGGTCTTTGAGAACAAAAGGAAGCCAGGGCAGCTGATCAGGGAATGCAGGAGAGAAAACTAGAAGACAGTTTGCAGAGGCAGATGGAAGCAGATGACATGGAGTCTTCTAGCACTTTCTAAGGAAGCAGAGTGTTACTCTGAGTGTTACAGAAGAGTGTGAAGAAGGGAAGGAAGAATGATCTGGTTTATGTCTTAGAAGGATTGTTCAGATCCTGAGTCACCAGTGTTCCCTATACATGATCTACCTACCTATCTATATCTCTGTCGCTGTCTGTGTCTCTGTCTATGTTTAGGTCTATGTCTATGTCTATATCTGTGATGGTTTGTATATGTTCACCCCAGAGAGTGGCAGGATTAGAAGGTGTGGCTTTGTTGAAGTGGGTGTGTCACTGTGGGTGTGAACCCTCACCCCACTCCTGGTACCAACTTCTGTCTTGTTAGGGTTTTACTGATGTGAACAGACACCATGACCAAGGCAACTCTTATAAGGACAACATTTAATTGGGGCTGGCTTACAGGTTCAGATGTTCAGTCCATTATCATCAAGGCAGGAGCATGGAAGCATCCAGGCAGGCATGGTACAGGAGGAGCTGAAAATTCTACATCTTCATCTGAAGGCTGCTAGTGGAAGACTGACTTCCAGGGAGCTAGGATGAGGGTCCACACCCACAGTGACACACCTACTCCAACAAGGCCACACCTTCTAATCCTGCCACTCCCTGGGGTGAGCATATCTATATTATATCCACCACAATATCTATATCTATATTTTATCACATATAACCAAACAAGAGGATATAGCTCCTATTAGGATTCCCACATCCCAGCAGATGGCCTCATACCTGCACACGTGTGGACACTCACTTAGAGGGTTACTAAAATACCAAAACAAAACAAAACAACAACACAAAACCAGACAAGAATTTGGGAAGAACATTGAAGAAATTGAGAGGGATGTCGGGAGTTGGATGAGAATGGCCCCCATAGGCTCATGGATTTGAATACTTGGTTACCAGGGAGTGGCACTATTTGAAAAGAATTAGGGGGCATGGCATTGTTGGAGGAAGTGTGTCACTGGGGGTGGGCTCTGAGGTTTCCAAAAGCCCAAGCCAGGCCCAGTGTCTCTTTCTTCCTGATGCCTTTGAATCCAGATGTAGAACTCTGAGCTCCTTCTCCAGCCCCATGCCTGCCTGGATGCCGTCATGCTTCCTGCCATGATGAGAATGGACTAAACCTCTGAAACTGCAAGCTAGCCTCAATTAAATAATTTCTTTAATAAGAGTTTCCACAGTCGTGGTGTCTCTTTGAGGTGGAAATTTCTGGGTTCTTAACAACTCAAGTGTGTCACCTGACATTTTTCTGGAAGCTGTCTTGTGAGAGGACGTGTGATGTTTTGCTGAAAACAGACACTTGAGAGGGCCTGTGATGTTTAGAAAGAATAAATGGTACCCCACACACAGTGACAGGATGCTCTTGTATCACTGTGCCATGCAATGCTTCACTTCTTAGTTGGTCTTCAATGGTCTTCTATGATACTGCTCGTCTTGCTTCTTTGCTGGTCTTTGCTGTCACTTTGTAGAGAAAAGCACCCCAAAGAACTTCTTGTGGTATTTTGTCTAATTATGTCTGATTCTGCTGCCTTGGGCCAATTCAGCAGAGCCTTCCTGTTTCTTCTGGATCATACTGCTACTGATTTATGCAGGTGTTTACTATTGAACTGGACTGCTGGTATCGTGACAACAAAGAGTGGAATCACCCCAAGGAACTACTTCTAAACAGGTCCACAACCCCCTTTTCCTGTTAACCTTTCTCCCCTACCTCTGGTCAGTGGGCTAGAAGAGAGAATGAAGTATTTAAAAACCTAAATAAAGTAGGCTTTGAAAAAAATCTAAGCTTACATCTCTTAACACAACAGAACAGTGACTAAGGCAGAGTTAAAGGGGGATCGCAGGAAGTGGATATTATCAAATTTCGTTTCATATCTGCATGAGATTACCAAGAACAAAGAAAAAAATAAAGAAATATTTCTTTGTAGCTCTTATCATAATTCATAATAAGACTTTTTGTTTTTTAATTTATCATGTGAAAGATACAAGGATAGGCGGCTGTTGTCCGATAGAAGCTTAGAAGCTAACTCCTTTTCTTTCTTTCTTTTTTTTTTCTTCTTTTTTTGGTTTTTTGAGACAGGGTTTCTCTGTGTAGCCCTGGCTGTCCTGGAACTCACTCTGTAGACCAGGCTGGCCTCGAACTCAGAAATCCTCCTGCCTCTGCCTCCCGAGTGCTAGGATTAAAGGCGTGCGCCACCACTGCCCGACGAGGCTAACTCCTTAATCCAGCGTCTGTTGTACACTGGCTAACTGTTTATTAAGTGGGTGTTTTTCTTACTCTGTAGGATGAGAAAAAGGAGCCAATGCTGTCCTCATCCTCCGTTCACTTCCAGGCCACGTTCAACAGCCATTGTCCGTTAATCGGTGAACATCCACGCCATCGGCTGCTATCCAATTCTCCGCCTCAGTCATAATTTTAACACTCCCTATCTTAAATATTTTAAGTATTTTTTCGCTTATTATGCAAGTGTGTGCACGTAGATGGGCGTGTGTGAGCCACGGTCCACATGTGGAGGTCAGAGGACACCTGTGGCAATCGCTATCTCCTTGTACCACATGGAGATCAACTCGGGTTCCATGATTGGCTGGAGGCGCTTTCACTGATGAGTCCGCCTGTCCACCCTAACATTCCCTTTAGAGTTCCATTCACACTTATGCTGATGGTCACCCAGGATTCCTACCCATTGGCACCCCCAGTATTGGTGGTCCTTTCCCCATGAGCTGCACCATTCCCACCTCCATCTCACCCATCACTCCCCTGCAGCCTGGGTTTCGCCACTGCTCCCTCCCGGGCCCCGTTCCTCTCTGCTGTCTCAGTCTATTACTCCCATGCTCAGTCACAACATTCTGCATGCAAATAGGACAGTGTGGTCAGCCATGAGGCAGTGCTCTTGGGCTCAAGCTCAATAGGAGAGACACCTCTAGGTACTCACTCTTTCAGCCACACAGTTTTGTCTTTCCCTATCTGTAAACACACACAGTCTGCTGCCTCTGATCACCTCAGAGTGAGCTGAGCATCTCAGGCTGCACCTGAATTTATGAACACTGCGGATATGCCAGGCTCACTTTGTAAGAATACTGTCTCATGCCTACTCTGTCCCGTGTGCTCCTGGTGACATGTGACAAACCTCCTGACCTCTAGGATCTAACCTTTAGGTGCTGAAGGGTATAATTAATGTAAAATTAGGGTCGTCCAACTAGCATGTGCTCCTTCCCATTCTGCTTAGCCCTTTGCTAAGCCTCTCGCCCTTCAGGTTCCCAGGAAGGTCTGTCATGCTTCCTTTCCTCTTCTGTTATTAGCTCTGGCCCTATTTTTCTATGAGAGGTATTGATCTACCACATAACCCTTTTCTCTGTTTTCATATTTCTGTATGTTGTCTCCTTTACCCTGACCTGTCCATTTTGTCAAGGATGATGATGATGATGATGATGATGATGATGATAAACAACCAAATACTTGTAGGAATTCTTTTGTCGTTCTGACTCTATCCTGGAGCTCTCTTTGTACCTCCTTCAAAACATAGCAGAAACCCCCTGCCTTAATCTCCTCAGCCCAGCTTGATTTTGCAAACCCACAGCTGCAGAGATGTTTCTTCAAAGCCCACCAGTGCCCTCCCAGCTTTGGAGTCCACAGAGTATTTCTCACTCTTCATCCTTGATCTCAAGACAATTCCATTCTCTGTACCGCCTCTTCCCTCTCAGAATGGCTTCTCTTGGTGTCCAGTAAGTCAGTCTGTGGTGAAGGAAGTGCCAAGTGTTGAGCAGTACAAACAATTCGCTCTTCAAAGGCATCTAGTTTATAAATCTCTGAAACTCAGGCATAACACATTGCATGATACCAGCAGCAGATGAAACGGAGGTTTCCGAACATCTAACCTTGAGAGGTGGAGACTTTCATTGATTAACTGTCTTAGCTGGGGTTTTACTGCTGCAAACAGACACCATGACCAAGGCAACTCTTATAAGGACAACATTTGATTGGGGCTGGCTTACAGGTTCAGAGGTTCAGTCCATTATCATCAAGGTGGGAGCATGGCAGAGTCCAGGAAGACATGGGGCTGGAGGAGCTGAGAATTCTACCTCTTGTTCCTAAGGCAAACAGGAGAAGACTGGCTTACAGTCAGGTAGGATGAAGGTCTTAAAGCCCACGCCCACAGAGACACACTTCCTCCAAAAAGGTCACACCTACTCTAAATAGTGCCACTCCCTGGGCCAAGCATAGACAGACCACCACACTTACGAAGGTAAAGTACTTGTAAAACCATCACAAGCATCCTTAAACAGACAAGAAGAGGTACCAGAGTCAAGGTCAGGGTGATGCAGCGTGAGCAAGACTGAACTGGCCACAGCTGGCTCTGGATATGAAAGGGAATTGTAAGTCAAATGATAACAGGTGGGAATTATGAAAGGGGAAAAGAAAAGCTCCTGGTCTTGAAATGTATGGGGGCCACATGGACCTCCCAGTATCTTTATTTAGACTAATGGAGTATTTCAACTTTTGACAGATATTAAATTTGTTGTAAGCTGACCTTAGGAAAACTCTTCCAGTTTTTGTCCAATTATAAGCAAAGAACTTGGCTCTCATGTATGGCTAATCAAAATGGAAGTTCTCTTCTCTTATTAAGGATAATTTAGTGCATATAACTATAAACATAGTCTTAATTAAGTGACCTCATGTGGGAAGACCCAGCCCCTGTGGGTGGCATCACTCCCTAGGTAGAGGTTGTGAACTGAATAAGAATGGAGATACCAAGCTGACCACAACACAGCACACACCTAAGCAAGCATGCATTTATTTCTCTCTGCTGTTGACCATCACTAAGATGTGACCAGCTGTATGAAGTTCCTTCCTTGACTTCCCCACAATGGCAGACTGTAATTGTAAGGTGAAATAAATCCCTCTCCCTTGAGGTAATTTTGTCACAGTATTTTATCTCAGCAACAGAAATGAATCAAGCACACTTATCAAAGAGAAGATCAAATTGCCTTTCTATCTCTCTCTTGATAACCTCGTAAAACCCACTTTGTATAAAAAGATAAAGAGTGAACACTCCCCCAATCATGTGAAGACAAAACTATTTTAGAAGCATACCAATCACCTAACAAAACCTGACTTTTTTTAAATTTTTATTTTTTGTGGTTGTGTTCATTTTTACCTACATGTTTGAATTTTATTAGAAGGTATCTCTTAGGCTTCATGAAATCTGGATTCATACCCAACTTTCATTCATTCAAACTATTATTGATTTAGGCCCTACCTATTGAAACATATTCATTCTAGTTACTTGGCCAGAATTTTCAGGATTCTGGGGCCAGTCAAAAAAGAATATGGAGGCATGCAGCTGTCCGTCAAGACTGTGTTCAAAGATACCGTACTTTGAAGCATTGGCAAGGTCTCTAGACTATACTATAAACACACATGTATTTCTGTTATGTACATAAATGCCCCACCAGGAAGAAATATGTCAGCTGAAATGAAATTAAGAAAGAAAAAGAAAAAAAAATCCTCAGAACCTAGAAAATTTAAATGATATGTAGGATCCAAGAATTTAACCCTAAACCACAATTTTGTCACTAAGCAACTCAGCAACAAAGACGAAGGAAAGGCACAGCCATGACAGAGATATGGCAAAGGGAACTAAAAGTTGATTTCTAGGGCTAGCGGGTAAGTCAATGGTAAGAATGTTTTCATCTCAAGCATGAGGACTGAGTTGAATCCCCCAGGCCCATGTGTGGTAGTTAGAATAGGAATGTGCCCCCGTAGGCTCATAGATTCGGATGTTTGGTCATTAGGGAGTCACACTACTCACAAGGATTAGGAGGTGTGGTCTTGTTGTAGTGGGTGTGGCCTTGTTGGAGTAGGTGTGGCCATGTTGGAGGAAGTGTGTCACTGGGGATGGGCTCTGGGGTTTCAAATGCTCAAACCAGGCCCAGTGTCATTCTCTTTCAGCTGCATGCAGATCCAGATGTAGAACTCTCAGCTCCTGCTCCAAAACTATGTCCGACTGAGTGTCACCATGCTCCCAGCCATGATAAAAATGGACTAAGCCTCCAAAACTGTAAGCAATTCCCAGTTTAATGCTTTCATTTGTAAGAGTTGATGCGGTAATGGGTCTCTGTATTAAGGTTCTCTAGAGTCACAGAACTTATAGGTAGTCTCTATATAGTAAGAGAATTTGTTAATGACTTACAATCTATAGTCAAATTCCCCAACAATGGTCAGCAGTAGCTGTGAATGAAAACCCGAGGATCTAGCAGTCGCTTAGTCCCACAAAGCACGCAGGTGAAGAAGAGAGTGAATCTTCTTTCTTCCAATGTCCTTATGTAGATCTCCAGCAGCAGGTGTGGCCCAGATTAGAGGTGTACGTACCACCACATCTGAAACTTGTGTCTTCCAGACTCAAAATCTAGATCTCAAGTGAGCTCTCTAATTCTGGACTGTAATTCACTCCAGATAGGGTCAAGTTGACAATCGGAAATAGCCACATGAGTCTCTCTTCACAGCTCTAGAACACTGACTAAAACACCATGTAAAAAAAAGTTGTACCCTGCTACACTTGACTGTAACCAGAGTCGGGTTAGAAACAGGCAGATCAGGAGCTTCCTGTTCAGCCAGCCTAGCCTAGCCAAAATGCAAGCTTTGTGTTCAGTGAGAGACTTCATCTCAAGAGAAAAAGGTAGACAGGGAAAAGCAAGGCAAGCAATGTCCTCCTAGGACCTACACACACACACACACACACACAAACAATACACAAACACATACAATACACACATACACAGAGAATACACAAACAGACACAATACACACCAACAATACACACAGACAATATACAAACACTTACAATACACACACAATACACAAACACATACAATACACACACACACAGAGAATTCACAAGCACATACAATACACACACACAAACACACATACATATAATACACATACACCCACACAATATACACACAGAGACAATATACAAACATACACAGTCCACACACATAACACACACACACACACACACACACACCACTGCACATCATTTTGCAAAAGTAATGCATAGGTAATGAGAAATATGGATTTTTCTTAAATTTCAGTTGCCTGTTTGAAAGACAATCTCAAGTAGCAAGCCTGACCTTGAACTTGTATGCAGCTGAGATCTTGAATTTCTGATGCGTCCTCCTTCACATCCTGCATGCACCAATATGTCTAGTTCATAGAGTGGCTGGGACCAAACCCAGAGTTTCTTGCATGCTATATAAACATTCTACCAACTGAGCTCCGTTCAAGCCCTTAAATTGCATCGCTTAGCTGTAATTTATGCTACTTAAAACTAAGTAATATCTCATTTATTATCTTTTCTTGTTTTTAATTTTTAATGCCACAGCTTTCCAAAAGAACTCAAGACAAAATATGAACAGTAGAACTTTATTTTACAAAGAATATTGAAACTATGAAATTTGCCGGAAAATCGATGGTCCTGGAGGTCATTATCTGGAGTGAGGTACCCCAGAATCATAAAGACAAATGTCACATGTTCTCCCTCAGATATAAATCCTGGCTTCTAAATTTTTTGTTTCTTTGATTGTTTTTTGTTTTTTGTTTTTCGAGACAGGGTTTCTCTGTGTTGCCCTAGCTGTCCTGGAATTCACTCTGTAGACCAGGCTGGCCTCGAACTCAGAAATCCTCCTGCCTCTGCCTCTCAAGTGCTGGGATTAATGTGCACTTTTGTGTGAGAATAGGTGTGGGTCTAGGCCGCGGAACTGGAGCACGGACTCGGGAAATGTTTCTAAGGAAAGAACGGGTGGACCGGATCAGGGTACGTGAGGCGTGAATGTGGCTGGAGGAGGGAACACAGGAGGCGGCTCGCAACCAGACCAAGTACGCAAGACAATGTCACGATGAAAGCTGCTCATTTGGACACCAATTAAAATATTCTAAAGAAGATAATGAATAATTTAAGTGGAAGGGCTGGAGACTAATATGCAGACTGTTGGCCTCGAGCTGTAGAGGCTCTGTGAAGGATAAACCCGACACACACTTTAATGAGATGCCTCTTTCCCAAGGCATCCAAGGACAACTTAGCCGTTTGCACAATGATTTGTCCAGTGGTTGTCTTCCTGACACCTCCGAGAACGCAGCTGTAGAATGATGCAGCCTGTCCTGACCCCATGGTGACAACACGGGAGGGAGAAGGAAGCGTTCGGGAAACTGAGCGTGGGCAGTAGGAACATGGCTCATGTGTCAGGAGCAGGTAACGGGGGAGGACAGCCGAGTTGATACCACCTCTATCAGGTGCGTGTCTGACTCAGAATTACATTAAAACCGTGAGGTTCTTACTTAGCATTTCACAGTTTTGAACTACTTTCCTTCTCGATCAGCACTGCGACACAAACCGGCTGACCTCTGTTCCCTGAGGTAAAATTAGAGAAGACATCATTTATTCCTGATTAGCATCAAGGAAACTGCATTTATTTAACTTTGCAGCATCTACTAACCATAACTTTAGGAGGGAGCAGAATGCACGTCTAGTAGATCAGTTAGCGCAGTTTCTGCCCAGTAGATACGTGTGGATGGGTACCATAGTCCATGAGTTTGGGATTAGGTTTCCAAACAGAAGCATGTTATTTAATCTCTCCCTTGGCATCTCCGGGGATTGGTGAAGGAGACACAATCATTAATAAAATCTCAGCGCATACACTTGGCTCAAAGAATGATGAACAAACGCCACTGACTGCTGTAGACATTCATTCATAGGAATGCACGCCAGCAAGCACACGTGGAAAGGGATGTTTTGCTATGTCAAAAGCAGGTTTTCGTGCTGTTAAATTTATACATTCCCTGCTGATACTCAAAAGGCTTGTCTGGATGTTCAGGCAGGGAAGAGGGTCTCTGTGAAAATGCTCTTCTCCTGCTTGTGTCAAAAGGTCTGACCTGCACTTGGGTCCCTGGGCAGTGCTCATTTGCTGACCTCGTTAGATAACATTAACCGCAAAGATCAGGAAAAAATACTAGGTGAATGGGGGGGGGGAAGAGAAAAGAACCATAAAAAGCATTTTAGGAAAAAGGAAAGACCTTAAAATGGGAAGAATATCAGGCATCTGGGGAGAAAAAGGACAACACCCACTCTGCCCTCGGGAATGAGATGTTTCTGACAGGGTGGGAGACTCTGCTCGGCAAACCTTCTTAAATTAATTACCTTCTTGACATTTTAAAGGAAGGTTTCAGATTGTAAATTTAACCCAGACAAAGCATTCTTTTTAATCTTGTCAGTATGCAAACTACTTTGCACTGCAGTCTGTGAATTATTTATCAGAGGTCCGACCCCAAGGGCTAAAGGAAAAGGCAGGTGTATTTGATCTGAGATTCCAAGGCTAGATGTTCTCCTTTGCCTTAGATCTGTACCTGTTGGAGCTACTTAACTTTTTCGGCTTTTGATGTTTCTAATTCCCTGAGCATTCCTTGACTCTGGGAAGAAGAGACCTGGTACCATTTTATACTGCGCTTATTAAGATGGGTGAGGTATGTGATTCGGGAGGTCCCATGCAGCAGCCACAGTCGGGTGGATGAGTGGAAAAACAGGGCTTCATTTCAAAATACTTCCACATTACACATGCCAGACAAGCAGTGTCTTCGCCTCCTCTTGTGTCAGTGTGAAATGATCCTGCTGAGACTGATTGCTAGGGAAATTAACTCTTCCAAGTATCGATAAACTGGTGTGCACGATATTTCAACAAACATTAACAGATTAGTCTGGAGCTTAAAGAAAACAGAAATTCCCAATGCCTACAAGGTATAAAGCAAAGCTGTGGCTTTGGTACTAGTATTAAAGGTGCTTCAGTTACATGACTGGGGATGAAAAGCAGCCCCTTCAATAGAATGAGCATGCTCCTTGTGTGTAGGCATGCAAGTGCACAAGAACAGTGGGCTTGACCTGAGCCTCTAACAAAAAACAATGGAGAACAGTATGTATTGTCTCCAAGGAGAACAGTATGCATCATCTCCAAGGGAAGAGTTTACAGAGCAGGGCACACAGCTTTGTAGAGCAGCCCAAAGGCTCAGTCCCACGGGAGGAAAGTCATGCACAGATGACAATGTCTTCTAAGATATTCCCTTCTGCTTCTGCTTCTTCTTCTTCCTCCTCTTCCTCTTCTTCCTCCTCCCCTCCTCCTTCCCCTCCCCTCCCCCTCCTCCTTCTCTTCCCCCCCTTTCTCCTCCTTCCCCTCCTCCTCCTCCCCCCCTCCTGCTGCTTCCCCTCCTCTTCCCCTCCCCCCTCCTCCCCCTCCTCTTCCCCTCCCCCCTCCTTCTCTTCCCCCTCTTTTCCTCCTCCCCCACCCCCTTCTCCTCTTCTTCTTCCTCATTTCCTGAGCTTCCCTTAAGAGAAGAGGAAGGGATGTGTCTCCATTTCCCCTTGTGGCATACAATGGTGTTTCAGTGTTGGCAGACATCTCCCTGCCAAGTCAAAAGATGGAGAGTCCTTGGAAAATATAAATTCATATTTACAACATTGCAGCTAGAGTTATGCATGGGTACCTCCTACTGAAATCAGTGAAATGCATCCCTAAAATAAAGCCATGGAGTCAACTAAAATAGAACCATAAAGTAGACATAATTTTCCTTTTAAATCCTAAGGTGACCTGGGGCCAATCTGTTCTTTTCCAAAATGTTGACCTGCCATGACAGTAGTGAACATTCATTAACTCCCGCTCCCTACCACTTCTGTTGTTCCCTCTGATCCTATTGTCCCAAGCAGCTGAGGACACTGAGGCTGGAAGGGACCCTAACTGTGCAGCTCAGTAGCATGCAGCTAATAAAACCGAGATTCACAGCCAGGACCCCATGACCCCCAGCTCCATGTGCTGTGTGTCCCCAGCTGTGGGCTGCAATCTTGATTCCATTTGGCTGCTTGTAATTCTTCTCCTCACAGGCATGTGAGTCTGGTAGCACTGTGAGAGACCTGCCATGGCTCAGTGAATAAAGAACTGCTGTTTAGAAGCTGTTCGTTGTTGTTTTTGTTAGGCTGCAGATATTTTCCCACCTCCTGTCCACATCTTAACCATTTTTGCTCTGAAGATGCCACCGTGTGTAGTTTATCTAAGCCAAACAAATTAAAGACAGCATATAAATTTGAGCGCATACATTTCCTAGAAGAATTAGTAAGCATCCAAAAAGGATAGGACTTTCGTGGGTTTACTTGCTTAACAGGATGTTAAGAACAAAACCCCTAAGCATGATGGGAGAAACCGAGGGCTCTGGGGTTCAGCCCTTCAGTTTCTACACTCACTGATTCCAGTACATAAGTGCCCAGCATAGGTTTTTGAGAGTTCTTGAATTCTTGAATGAACCCCGAATGCCGGCCATAGATCCCTGTGCTAAAGCCACAAATTCTTGAGTATTAATGAACTGGGAGAGAGGAATTAACCCAAAGAGGGGACCTGTCCAAAATCATAGCAAACTTAACATCAGAACTGAAAAGCAACGGGGACCATCTAACCCAAGTCCTTTACTTCCAGGAAGTGAGGTGCCTTGGTCACTAGGGGCTGTAGCACAGATAGGACACCTTAAACAACAGAAATGTGTTTGTCAATTCCAGTGTCTGGGATTCAAGGCTCCAGAGATCAGGCAAATGGAAGATTCATTTCCTGGTTCACAGGTGGTCATCTCCTCCTGAGCTCTTGGATGGCAGACAGCAAAGGGGGGGTGTGTGTGGGAGAAAGCCACCTCTTCTTAGAAGAGAATCAGCCCTGTCCTCCAGGTCTAGACACCCTCTGAAAGGCCCCACCTCCTTGTTGAAGCCCTGTGGAGGCTTTGCCATAGAATATTAGAGGGACTGATGTTTACTTTCCTGCAGGAAATGACAGGTGGGAATGTTTGTTGTGTGTGAATTAGCACACTTCAGCCCAATGTCCCAAAACTCAGCATGGTGTTAACTGAGACACAACTCTTCCCATTTAATATTATCTGTATTAGACAAGGTTCTCCAGGAACAAATGGCAATATGGTGTGTTTACATATGCCCATATACACACATGTACACAAACACACACACATGCACACATGCACATAAACTATGGAAAAAGGCACGGCATTTTATTATAAGGACTTATCAATACAGAGGCTGAGTATTTGCAGGATCCATGGAGTGGATAGAGGAACACAAGAGCAGAGTTGCAGGAAGTCAGTGACAGCTTCCGTCCCAACAGCTAGAAGGCCCAAACTCAGGAAGAGCATATTTTAAGCTTGAATGAAAAAGCAGAGAAAAGTCAATACCCCAATCCAGGGGAAGGGGTCGGCAATCTCCTTTACTTACTCACCATGTTGTTCGGGCCTTGAGCTGATTGGGTGAGGTCCACCCACACAGTGGACACTCCCAGTTTACAGTTTCAATGTTGATGATATTTAGAGATATCATCTGGAAAACACTTCGGAGGATGCTTAAGCAAACATGTGAACCTCCTGTGGTCCAATCCAAGTCAAGGCATATGTTAATTATTACATCATCTGAACGGAGTGTAGTCTAACATTTCACATAGTGGTCAGTAACTTATTTAAAAGTTAAAATAAAAGCCACATGTATTTTTTTTCAGAAAACCATAATGCTTACTAAAGCAAAAAAAAAAGCTGATATGACTTGGTTCTTCTATTAAAAGTTAGCAGTTCAGCGAAGCCGATTTATATTTGATGAATGTAATACAGTGGTATTTACTGGCTCGGTACATTGTTTTGAATTGGATTTTCAGATTATTCTTTCTTAGTCTCTAAAATATAAGCGCAAAACTTGCTGACGATAAATAACACAGCTAATGTTAAAATCTAAGCTCAGTGTGTGTTTATGCATTTAAATTACCTAACTCAAAACGCGGGAACATCTAAGTTTTATTATTTATCGCCTATGGATGTGAAGAGGCTCTGGAACCCTCTTTGAGTCACACAAATGAATAAACATATTTTCTATTACTCATAAGTGTTTAACTCAGAAGTGACGCTTGTCATTCAGATCTTAAGTAAATTCATTCAGATTGGTACAGTATGCATAAGTGTCTTTTGTACTTCCTCTTTCAAGATGTAGAATACAATTCCTCCTGGCCTGGAATGCAAACCAGAATGACTCCCTTGCTACAGACTATGTGGCAGAATTGATGGTGTAGAATTTCTGAGATTCAATCATAAAGGCTTGTGTGGCCTTCTTACCTCTCTCTTTCCAGGAAAAATCAGCTAATAGATCCAGAGAAAACACAAAGAGCTCTACAGAGATGGCCCATGGTGAAGAACATCCCCCATCCAGCAAGGTGCTGATGTCTCTTTCCAGCACCCCTGTGAGAATGAACCATGGTGAAGGTAGGTCTCCGGCCCTCAGCCGGGATCTCGGATGACTGCAACTATAGCTGAGACTGCTCATAACTGGTGGTGTCCCGAAAGACAAGAGTCAGAGCCCTCCTTCCAAGCCTCTCCCACATTCCCAATTCAGAGAAGCCCTCACATTGTAATTGTTGATTTCTCCTGCTGAGGTTGGAGATAATTTACTCAGATATATAAAATCCATATTGCCATCATCATAAAATTTTTGTTCATTAATGTTTTGCTCATTTACAGTATGTGGTAGTCATGATTTATAGCTCGTGCATTTTTAAATCGAGATGGATTTGTGTGTGTGTCTAGGTATAATCCTTAGTATATTAAAGTGTTATCTTTTTCTCACATGAGTATATCACCCTAGGCACAAGTGACATGTTGTTGCCAGTGTTCTGGTGACAGAGAGAAGACAGCCAGGACAGGAGCAAGGCCAGCAGCCAGGACAGGAGCAAGGCCAGCAGCCAGCAGAGACTCCAAGGCTACTTGGAACCCACTTTAACCCTTTCTTTTCCTTTCTTAGTTACAATGTTTAAATGAGAAAATAGAAATGATGGCTCATACTTTCATTTCTGTTTACAGTGCTCGGGCACAAGCTAAACGTGCAATTGATTCTTCTAAATAAATTCAAGAAGAACAAAACCAAGTATTAATCACAATTGCTTTTTTTTTTTGTATCAACTGTGTTTTAGGTTTTTCTTTCACTGGCTTGCTCCTTCTTCTTGTGGTGAAGTTTATTGAATAACATTTTTACTGTTCCTGCAGTTCCACACTTTCATTAGTTTTAAACTGCTCTCTGGTTCCTCTCTTCTCTGGGGTTTTTAGTCTCCCCTTCCGGCTGACACTGGCCATTTCCCTTTTCTGTATCCTAAGATCATTTGTAATGTAGCTCCTGCATATGTATAGTAACATTGTTTATCTGACTCCCAGTTCTTTCCCCATGTTCCACTGTCTGCCATCAGATTCATTCCTTCTGTGGGTGCTTGAACTCTAGTGCAGTGATTGGCACACGGGAACTCCAAGATGAAATCCCGATTCAGCCTACTTACACACACACACACACGTACACGTGCACACACACTGCTACACTGCTTTCAGTGAAGGTTTCCTCAGGAGATCTTACCTTCTGACTTTTGGGAGAACTAATCTGTCAGTAAGGACGTTAGTGAACAACAGCTGAAATGTAGCAAGATATGAAAGGCAGTGCTCACTTGTCTTCTGAATAAAGTCCAAAGTATGAACTCACTCCAGAGGCAAAAAACAAAACAAACAAACAACAACAACAACAAAAAACCACCACCAAAAAACCATTCCATTTCTTTTCCTTTGATGATCACAGTGATACATTGTTGGTATTTCTGCCTCTCATGGAATAGGCTCAGGTGGTATGGCTGCCTCTCTTAGAGGTAGCTCAGGTGATATCACTGCCTCCCATAGAGGTAGCTCAGGTGGTATTGCTGCCTCTCATGGAGTTAGCTCAGGTGGTATGGCTGCCTCTCATGGAATAGGCTCAGGTGGTATGGCTGCCTCTCTTAGAGTTAGCTCAGGTGGTGTTCTGCCTCTCGTGGAGTTAGCTCTTATGTCTTGTTCATTTCTCCCCTCCTGGAGAGTCTGTCATCCTCTTGTTTGCACTTCACTGCATTTCTGCACTGTTTAGGATCTCTGTGTCCCCAACACCCACTGCAATCTCTTTCTTCAGAGCCTTTTTCTGTTGTCTGCGAGAGAATCGCTATAGAGTGGCAGTGTGCTTTTTGATATATAAGTGAAACTGTTCTTTGCTCTTCCTAATTTGACATTCAGAATTTTGTTTCTCATCATTGACAGATGACTACACCGAGAAAAATGGGGGAAATTGCTGATAATACAGGGATACAGGGTTAGGAGTAGAACATTAATCATTTCCTATAAAAACTGGAGTACAGATAAAGACAGCAAAAACATGCAATGCAGGCCTGCACGCTCCACACTGTGCCTTCTGCTTGGAAGCCTGTCCCCAGCCTCATTAACACAGTGGAGTGATTGGGGGTGATATCTCAGAATTAGAAAAACCACACAGGTGATGACTGACTCTGGTGAATTATGTTCTCCAGACTTTCTGCTGTTGAGCTCTATGTCTAATCTACAACTAGTAGGCAAACAACTTTTTTTTTAATGTTTCAAAAACATTTATTTTTCAAAATACCATCCTTCATAGGTTTATCAACATTTCAATTTGAGCAAAGTTCCATGAAAAACTGGAAACTTTCAACAGGTTAGAGTGGCATCAGTTTGTAATTCCGACTACTTTTCTGTTCTACCAGAGAAGCTTCATTTTTTGAGAAGTCAAGAGACAAGTAATACAGGGGAGCCTTTCTGTTGCAGTGGCTACTTTCAGTCTCGAGGTTTTCTCATGAAAACGCTGAACTCTTCCCCCTCTGAATTCATCTTGTATGGAATATAAGAAGGGGAGGAAGTAGAAATATGGAGCAAATCTATAAATATTTGATTAAAGTAGGCATGATATGCAGCGTGACAGAGAGCCACCCAGCAGGAGTGGAGGGTCACTAGCTTATGGTTTTGCTCTCTTTTGGTGGCCTTTTTGGTTGATCTTAAAGAATAAGTCCTGCTTTTCCAGACAAGGAGGAAATGAGAGGGAATTCAGTCAATGAGAAGACATGGCATCGTGGCAGGGGCGGGACTTGACCCAGGCAGAGAACGGTGGAAACGTAGTAGAAGCTTCAGAGATGGGGGGAAGGGTAGAGGTAGAGAATGGTATATTCCTACTAGCTGGTGAAAGACTTCAAACTCAACAACTCATTCTACAGATATAAGTACATCTAGATGGCCTATCGTGTGTTCTGTACTAGATGAATAAGTGTCTTGGACCATGGGCAAGGAAGCTTAGAACCCCTGAATGTCATGGAGAACTGCAAATGTAATCATTCACGGGGAGGATTTACTAGTTTTTATTGCATCATTAACTGTGATTTTACTGTATTTATTACTGGGACACGACTTTATTAGATCATAGCTCTGAGTAGGTATTTGGGGTTTTCTGGGAACAGGTAGACCAGTTAGAGGACTGTGGTAATAGTAAACAAGATTTTTTTTCCAAGGAATTTAAAAGAACAATGGTGGGAGGTAAAGAGAGGCTACATCTGGGTTTGGCCTGGGGGCACATATTTGAAAGAGAATTAGCAGAATTTCTAGCTAAATGTGGGGTGCCTGTGGAATAAATAGGGCAAGTACAGAGAACCCCCAAAGCTACCAGAGTGGAGGACAGTGAGTGGCAGCCACAGGTGACAGGGGAGGGCAGGCTGCTTGGAAGCTACAGAGTTGGCATCTGATGCCAGGAGGCTGGCTACTGGCCTTCCAGGGCTTCTGAGTTTGAGCTGTCCTAATCTTCATCGCTTTCTCTCCCCCATCCAACTGTTTCCCTTCACTTTTCTTGACTCTAGAGCTTTGGTAAAGTGGGGAACACAGACTGAGGACATGATCAGCATTGGTGGAAATACTTTCTAAGCCCTTGTCCTCAAATCCTGACCATCACAAGTAGAAAATGGCTATGACCTCTGGTGCCTGGTCTACATGATGTAGGACACCAGGACTTATTTGAACATCTGATATATCTGTTCGGATTTATTAGTTGGCTGAGCAAAGTGGTACCGCCACCACCACATGTTCAAAAGCATTTCACTAAGTAGCTACAGACACAAAGCTGCTTCACGGGCAAGGCTGTGCAACTGTACAAATGGACATTTTCTCAGATCAGGAAGGGAGTCTGCCCAAAACATTTGCTCTACCTTTTGAAGTTCCAACATGTATGGACCATTAGTTTTCCAAACATCCTCACACTATAAATGTACCACCGTGCCAATGCGATTATAACAAAGATGTTGTACATCCATGTTTAATGTCTAGTTTTGCCCTTTCTTGCCTTAAATATTGTTCCCATGTGATTTTATATTTCCAAGAAAGATTAAACATTATTTCACTCATACGCAGTTCCTTAATTCTCCCTGCTCATTCCTCCAATATATGCACACACGCACACATACATGTATACACATACATACATACATGCACACATATACGTACACAAACTTACATATACACACATACATACATACACACATACACACACACTTACACACATATACATACATACATACACACAGATACACACATACATACACACAGATACACTCATACATACACACAGATACACACATACATACATATTCACACACACACACACACACACACACAAAATGTTCCCTAATTAATCTGCTTTTCTCTCCTCAAGTTTGCTTACCTCATACATATTCTTCTGCTGTAGCACATACAATGAAGCTTTGTTTCATGAAATCTGGGGATCTCTCTTCCCCCACTGCAGGGTGAACTAGAGGAGGATGAAGATGAAAGTCAGACTTGCTTTGATGCTGATGTTGCAGGACCTGAACAATAGAGTAGATAAATGTTTGTCCCTGAATGATTAGCAGCCAACATCTTTGAAGAAGTGATTCCCTAGGCTCAGCCAAGATAATAAGGTCAGGATAGAAAACAGACTTCAGGTTGTAAACTCCAAGAGATTGCTCATATTCCCTGGTACTTTGGTAGAGAAGGAGACCATGCTCCCATCTGACCTCAATGAGTAAGATCTCCAAGATCTATTGAGGCATCACATAAGAAAGAGCCATGGCAGCTCGTTCATTTTCTATCCCTGAACTGGTCTGTATTGTCAAGAAATCATATGCTTATTCAACAAATATTCACCATGCAACTGGCTCTGTTGCTAAGCACCAAAATGTCCATGCAGGAAATGAACACACTGCCCCAGACCTTCATAGGATCCCAAGGATCTAGCACAGAAATAATGCAATGCAGCTTGGAATCTACACAATCATACAACAGTAGTGGCATAATAATGGTTTGTAGGATATCAGGTAATGATGACTGTATTTCTAAAAAAAAGGAAAAGAGCATTTCTATCAACTGTCTCCCTGATTGCTCAGAATGAAGAATATGTTTAAACGAATTCTAGTCCACAGGAAAGGAACTGCATCATGACATTATTGTCTGATAAAACTACCCATTCATTCATTTGACGTGTGTATGGTCCTGATGCAGACAAGGCTATAGATTAGAAACTATATTGATATTAGAAATATATATCGATAATACAGCCTCTAACCAAATAACCACACCTCAAGTGTGGAGTTAACTTACGATGAGTGAGATTATCCCAATCATTTTGCTTAAATCCCATACCCTGCAAACTTCTAAATGTGTTTTTCTCCCGTTGCTGACTTCTTTAATGAGTTAGGAATACATTAACATCGACAGGAATATGATATTCTGATTTTCTCACTCCATTAATGAGTGAGCTTACCAGTACCAGTAAGTCTTGGTGTGGGACGTTATGCACCAGTTCAGAACCCAGCCACCTGTAAGTTAAACTGGTCATTGCAATTTTTTGTCCGAATAGAAAAGCTGAATTTCATCAGGACTATTTTGATCTCAGCCATCAGTCACATTCAGAAACTAAAACCCATTAATATTAGATAATATTCTTTCCAGCACCAAATTCTTGTGGCCTTAAAAAGTTATTAAATAATATACTTTTCACTAACATGGATTCAATTCCATTTGGTTGAATGCCATGTATTTTCATACTTTTAACATATATTTAGTTCTTTCAGTTCTGTTTTTCCTCTTATACAGATTTTCATTAAATTAACTCTAATGGGAAGGGGGGTTCTGTGTGGTGCCTGCACATCACTGCTTTCTACAGTCAATGTTCTCATTGGCCTCCCATCCTAAAATAGTGCTGCTTTACTGGAATGGGCATAAAAAGAAAAGTTCTGCACACACCCTGAAGATCACAGACTTGAAGTGAAGCTTCTTTGGGTCAGCGAGCATCTCTCCCGGGATAGAGGGCAGCCTCTGCCATGGCCTCTTTTTCTCTAGACAGTGCTTCTCTGGAACTGAGGAAGTTCTGCTCAGCTGCCATCTGGTCATGTGATCCTGAACAGCTAACTTCTGCTTCCAGAAGGCCATAGTTCCCTTTTGTGACTGACTCAGTGGCTTCAATAGGCACAAAAATGCCTCATAAGCTATCCCTACCGATGAGACTGAGGACTGTGAAAGCATCCAGAGTAACAAGGACAAAGAATAGATTCTGCCCAGACAGTCCAAATCCTATGCCTCCATTGACTCGAGGTATCCCTGGATGAATCATTGAATTATTAATCACCTTCCACCCCCTCATTTGCACAATAAAGTTTGTAGTGATGTACTTGGGCAATGGATGGATGGATAGATAGATAGATATGGTAAGAAATATATAATTACATAGATAATATATAGAGGTTCACTAAACATTATGTTTCCGTTGCTTATTTTTCTTTATTCTATAACTGATGGTGGAGGTCTAAGTAATAATCCAAAATGACTCTAAACCTTCTTCCCACAGGAGCCCATCCATCATGGAAATGGGAGAGTACTGTGACCTTTCCACATTTTTCCCACCAAATAATTGCTCTTCCTGCCAACCGTTCTCCAGTTGGGATCCCCAGGTTCCTTACTGTTCGCCTAACTCTGGCTTCTCCTTTGCCTTTCTGAAATCCTAACCAGAATCGCCAAAGCTGCTTTCCCATCTGCAACATAAGTGCTTTGGCTTTTGCTAGTGATTACTGCTACCACATCTGTGTTTACTTTAAAACCCATGGCTAAGGTAATTAGCTGGCAGCTGGCAAAGCTTAAAATAATAATGTACCTGACATTTTAGGTATCTCTTTCCTAGAAATCATTTTTTTTTTCACTTCACTTTATTTACACAGTCAACAGCATTGGCATACGGTCCCTATGTGGAACATATTTAGGATTCATTTGTATCTCAGATATTTACTTTTAAAAATGTGGTTGGGTTCAGAAATGACTGCTTGTACACCTAGAGTGATTTTTTTTTATTGTGATGTTTATTTATTCACCAAACAATTGTGGAAGGTGTGCTATGCACAGAACCCTAGGTGTAGGTGCTAGGGTCACAAATAAATGTATGAAATCCTGCTTCTCCTGGGGACATTGAAGTTTGAAGGGAGATGGCCATCAGAGAAGCAAGTGTTGGATATAAAGAAGCACTCATGGACACCCATGAACAGAGTCTTGAGAAGGAAGGCTGGGCGTGTAGTTACTGGGCATGCTTAGGATCTAGATGAGCACCTCTCTAGAGCAGCAATGTAAGCAAAAGTCTGAAGGTTTCATAACTTTAACTTGTTGACAATTAAAAGCTAATTGAAGCGAACCAGGCCTCAAAGGCACGATATTTAGGGAGGAACAGCAAGTACAGGTGTGACCAGGAACCCTTCCATGACAGCACCCACTGGACAGCCCAGGGATTACATCTCTTTAATATTTACCCCTCATTCTAGTCCTACTGTAAAAGGTCTGGGGATGTCCACGGGGGCTGTACAGTCACTGAGGAATCCTACAGCCCTGATGCACCTACTTCTTTATTGTGAGATTGAAGTGATGAAGTCCCCCCATAAAGGCAATCTTCATTGCTAATTTGACTGGATTGCTGATTTAAATCACAAGGAGGACCACCTCAGAGTGTGTTGATCCACCCTGAATGTGAGAGGGATGATCGTATGGGGCAGGATCCCAGACTTACTGAAAGCAGGGAGGGGGTGGGGGGGGAAGATGGTTGGAGGTGGGCAGAGTAAGGGGTGGAATCAGTTGGACACTGGCATTGATCTCTCTGCTTCTTGACTTTAGACATAATATGACCAACTGCTTCCTTCACCTACCTCATCTTCAGTTCCCTGATGGACTGCATCCCTCCCACAAAACATGAGCTAAAATAAACACACTCTTCCTTAAGTGGCTTTGTCAGTTATTTTTTAACTAACACAGAAAATTGACAGCATGAGCAAGCCAGGCTAGGCTGTTGCCATAACAAACTTGATCAAGAAGGCCTTCGGATGTGGTTTGCCGAGAGTGACAAGGAACAGTTTGTAGCTTCAGGATAGGATGAACTTAATGGGCCATTTAGTTTGGAAAAGCAGAGTACCAAGAGAGATATACACACTAGATCTGGCTAATGAGGTTTCAGAGGGAAACTAGGACTGAATGTTACATTCTGACAAAGAATCTGATTGCACCCAGCCTCTGCCCCAAGGATTTAACTGAAACAGAATTCAAAAGTAACGAAGATGTTTTGCTGGAGGAGATTTCAAGACATCCAGGCTGTGGTCTAACAGCTACTGCTCATGGCTTAATCAGATATAAAGGGAAAGTGTAAAGAGGGACGGGGGAAATGTAGATGTGCTGAAGAACGGAATGTAAGTAAGCTTCAAGATACAGACAAGGCAGACAAGAGGAAGCAGCAGCTGCAATTGCTTACACTCTAAGCCTTAGAGGTTATTATCATTGAGGAAACCTGACGATCTTCAGCAGAATGACAGAAAAGGTATTCAGAATGCAAGACACCCCCATATCAAAGATTTCAGTTCAAGAAAATGCAAATTCATTTGAAGGTTGAGAGTGCCTGCTCAGAATACCACTGGAGGTGTTCCTTGCTGGATGCCAGTCTTTTAGAGAAGTATTTTCCAAGAGTCAGCCATCAAGATACATGAAAGCAACTACAGCTAATGGTAGAAGGGGCCAGCCTGCATCTCAAAGTGACAGTTCTAATTCACAGTACCATCCCTGTAGTTGTCCAGTCCAGCGGGACCCTGTTATTCTTGGGGTGTCGAGGAGGACTGAGCCTGAAAAGAAAATGGGCAAGAGAGAGGAGGGAGGCCGAGCAGAATTTTGTCAAAGTCTCAGCTTTTTTTCAGACGCATTCAGCTTTTAAAGAAAAAAGGAATGCAGAGGGGAGGGGGAAAGGAAGCTTATGGCCCCCCGGCTGTCATGGTCTTAACAAGCCAGACCATCCGGTGTCAAACTGTTTTATGATCGGTCTATTTCCAGGAGGTGGGAAGGACAGTTTAGTCTTGAGGAAACACAACTAGTTCTCAGAAGGTCACTAGGTCAGATTCCCAGGAATGGTGTGAAGATCCTGGCTCCAGGCATCTCCAGCTTATCTTGTGCAAGCAAACACAACTGGTTCTCAGAAAGTCGCTAAGGTCAGATTTCCAAGGACGGTGTGGAGGCCCCGGCAGATTCCCAGGGAGGGTGTAGGGGCCTGGCTCCTGACATGTGGTCTCTTAGGAATGAAGACTCTCTGGGGGTCTTTAAGGCTCCAGGGAGCCACTGAAAATAGAGATTCCTTGCAAGGAGGCTGGAGAGTGAACCTACAGAGGTGAAAGCTCAGTCACAGTCAAACTCCATGATGCTGGAAATGCCTACATGGTAGGGTGTGCACTGTGGGAAGAGAAGCTGCAGACATGTCATGGGGTTGTGCCGAGAGAAATGTAGCGTGTACCACAGGCAGGTAGAACTAGAGGGGTAGGGGCCACTCAAGCCCATTTGAGTCCATGTAATGGACATGGAACGGCAGTATTTGATGTTTGCCCTATGCAGCTTTGTATTGCTTTGGTCTGGTCTTTCCTCAACAGGCTCCTATCTTTCTTGTGGACTAGGTAGGGATATTCTCTGTGTGCCATTATGGAAGTGTGTAACATGTGTTTTGATTTTACAGAGGCTCATAGTTAATTGGTTGCCTTGAATATTAGAAGAGACTCTGGACTTTGGGCTCTAGGTCAATGCTTAAACTGCTAAGTTTTGGGAGACTGATAGACATGAACTAAATGCATTTTGCCTTATGAAATGGCTGTGAGTTGTGAAGTACAAAGGCTGTAATGCTACGGTTAAAAGTGAGAAGCTTATCTGTCAAGGGGGCAGTGGGTGGATTTCTATCCGCTAATCTTCTTTGTCAAGTTGGCCATATTTGTAATTAATTAGGAGACATGTCTCTGCAGATGCCTCTGATGGCATTTCCAGCGAGGTTTAAATGAGTGGAGGATTCATGCCAAATGTGGGCAGCAGCATCCCAGGGGGAGGACCCAGACCTAATAAAGAGGGTGGAAGAGGAAGCTAGCTGTAATGGTTCATTTTCATGTCAACCAGACTAGATTTAGAAACACTATGGAAGTATACCTCTGTATTTATGAATGTGTTTCCAGGAAGGTTTAACCGTGGTAAAAAACACACCAGGAGTGTGAGGTACACTGTCCCACAGGAAATGCAAAGGAGAAAGTGGGCAAGCATTTTCCTCTCTCTTTCTCTTGCTCTGGGTTTTGACTATGGATGCAATACTGTCATCTGCCTCATGATACTGTGCCTTTTGCACCAAGGTGTACTGATTTTCTTCTTAAACGATGACCCAAGGTGAAACCCTGTTCCCTTGCACTGCTTCTGTCAAATGTTCTATCACATAAATGAGAAAGGTGACTGACACATCTCCTAATTCTTTTCTCCTTGGCTTCTCCCTATGACGAATCTTGTACCTAACCTTGTCTAACCTGGTGAGAGGAACCCATAGCAGGAAAAGAAGGCAAAGGAAAATTAAACTTTTAAATTCTCATTACACCAGTCACGACAGCTTTGTCTTATAGCCATCCAAATGTTGTCTTTGTATCTAAAAGGCTATTTATATCTCAGTGTTCTAAATTAAGGCTCTGGGGGAAGACAGCAATTTGGTGCTAAGATCTAAACTACAAATAGGTAATAAAGCCCTTTATTCCTGACTAAAAAAAAATTATAGATTTTTGCAGAAAAGAGACAAAAGGAATATCTGTGGAGCAACTCCACCAAAGGAGGGGGGCTGGTGACATGTCTGCTGTCACATAAGTCGTATGCTGAGACATAACACTTATCTCAACGGCTTAGGAAGGGTAAATGTGCATGATAAAATCCTATTAGGAAAAGATTACCGAAATAGTAATAGTGAGTAGAAATCACACAGTTAGATAATTGCAGAGTGAACCTGAATGGTGGTACTGGCAGATGGGCAAAGCCATAGGAGAACTTCTGTGCCACCCAATGAGTTAACAAATACGATGTGTCATTTCTAGTCTCCAGCTGATCCTGTGCTGTAATCGCCCAACGATGATTGTGTGAGGCATCCATAAGTTTTGCCCGTTCACTTCACTGAGCATCAGTGATTTGTTAAGTGGCTCAATTATTCAAATTTGACACTGCTTAAAATTTGTCACTGAACAGTTTAAGTATTCATTATCATATTGAGATGTGTGTGTGTGTGTGTGTGTGTGTGTGTGTGATTTTCTTCCAGAAATTTTTAATAGCTTCCGGACTACATCGGACTTCCTACAGTAGAGCTTTGCTGGTGTGGTCACCGCCAATCCCCTCCATACCTGCTCAGATTCTCGAAGTTAATCTATCACAGCTCCAGGCCCTTTGTCTGGGTCTTCAGGAATCTGCATTCCTATCGTGATTTGATTCTTACCCAGGAAGTTGGTATTGGTCCAACTGGTCTGGCAAGATGCTGTGCTGAATGGTGGACACATAATAAATGCCTACTGTCTATCTGCTAACCAGATTATAACTGGTATTGTGTATCAGTGTGGTAAGGGGCTCAACAGCCAATATGATCCTTTAAGCATAAATGGGATTGTGTTCCTGATGCTGTCTCCACAAATGTCACATCTCACTTAGAGTGACCAGTACTAAAGCTCTTTCAGTGGCTCATGCACCCCTGGAGCCCAGCTGCTCTGACCTTCCTGTTCCACGTCCTGCTCTTCCCTCTCTGCCTGATAAGGACCTCCATGGGAACTCTTCCTTCTGCCTTCCCAGCATTCCCTTGGTTCCCTCGTGAGCCTTACTATGTCCTGCCTTGCTGGTTAACTCGGCCGTCTGACTCCGCCAGCCCCTGGCATTTCCCACCTGAGCCCTCCTCTCCACCTTGGATAACTTTATTTTTTTATAAATTACTAAATAATTTCCCTAGTAATAACAATTTGGGTATTTTTCATCTCTTTTCCCTATTAAAAGTTAAGGTGCTCAAAGAGAATGCCTTGTCTGATTTGTAAACTGACCTACCCCCTGTGCCTACAACCATGCCTGGACATGAATATCTGTGGATGACAGAGCACCGATGAACCGCATCATTAAACGTCATATAATGCTTTACAATGCATTCCTCCTCACAATAACTCCTGGTGGTAAGAATTCCGCCATAAGAACAGCTACTCTCTGTTTGATGAGCAGCTTAGGCTTGAGAACCTGAGTCCCTTGGCCTTGGGCGCACCCGTCCTCATAGTGGCCATCTAACAGTACTAAGCTAAAACTTACCTGTCCCAGACCTCCATGCAACTTGGACCGAAGGTGCATTGAGAGGTGGAAGTGAACAGAGGCCGTGTTCTCCCCTTTTTCTTTTTCCCTGCACCAGTGTGGTTGTGGAAACGGGAAGCATCTCTGTAGGGGCATCCCAGGGCCCATTTCCCAGATCTCTGGGTGTGGAACTCTGCAAGTCAGATTAGCAGCAGCAACTCTTCCTGGCCTGGCTTTGTACCCTCTGGTTCACATTGATGTCTACCCTTCTGCTTTGGGGCATCAGAGGCTCTTCAAACAGCTAAATCAAGGTTTTGAATCTGCATGATGATGATGATGTCAGAAAGCCACATAAATCCTCGCCAACATGACTGCCTTAACATGAACTAAACAAGGACAATTACAACAGACTGCAGAGTACATGGAGGAAAGCCCACAAGGCCCCAACCCATCACAGAGAACTAAGAACCGCTGAGAGTGGGGGAAACAGTCTTCCCCAGGGAAGAGCACACCAACTGGTTATCCAACACCAAATGGTCAGGCTGGAAACATAAATATAAATAACATTATGTAGCCGTCCAGTGGCCTACGGTCAGACAGGGGTTACCTGAAAGGAGGGCTGGAAATGAAGGGGGGGAGGGGGAAGAGAAGCATGAAGCCAAGACAAGGTTCTGATCAAGGCTCCAAGTTTAATAAATAAGTTTTGCATTTATAAAGAGAAAAACCACAAAACCCATCCCCTGCTTCAGCTGGAGTATGTTGTCGAGCAAGGTCAGCACTGGCAGCCAAAACAGCTAAGTTCCCATGGGAACTTGCAACTGCAGCCAAGGCAGATGTCTCTGTCCAGGTTGATAAGACCTGTCGTGGCAAATATTCAAGTTCTGCTTAGCCTGCTCAAGGCTGGGAAGGTTACATTACACAGATTGAGAAGGTTATATTTAAATACACACACACACACACACACATTTGTGTGTGTGTATATGTGTGTATTCATGTAAATACATGTGCATAACATATATGCAAACACACATACATATACACATATCATATATATTCATGTATATACATGCATGTAACACATATATGCATGTGATATTGATATCAAGTAATAAAAAGACAGATTGTATGTGTGAAAAAGATCAAAGATGGGTAAATGGAAAAAACTCAAAAATAAAAGAAAAAATGCTGAAGTGATTTCTGTTTCTGTTCTGAAACTAAAGGGTTAGCCTTTTGCTCACACCACATAAACTAGACTCTCTTTCGTATGCCCTTTGGTTGTCCCATAAGAAACCTCCTGAGAACCTGCAGATACTAGACTTGAGAATATACCCGAAGCTACCCACAAGTGTACAACAGTGCAAAAGAAATGTGATGTCCCTGGACCCACCCATCTGAAGAATCTGGGATAATGCAGGAGATCTCCAGGTTATGTCTTGCCTGGTTTTCCAAAAGTCTTTTTTCCATTGACAGCTTTCTTCTCCCAGTGACCCTGCCACTCTCAACGAAGGTCAAAAACAGATAAAGCATGAGGCGGCGCTCTGCCGCCCACTGCTATCCCCAAGAATGGCGGCACCAGGCTGTCCACTGCTGTTCCCCAAGAGCGGCTTCTCGTCCATGTTACCCTCCACCCCCACTGTACTGCTCTGAAATTCTCTCAAAACAGCCAAGAGGCGGGGGAGCATCCACCAACTGAAGCCAGCGAGATCGTAAGAGATACATTTAAGAGACGCACGTAGAACTGCCAGTGCGATCCTAACAGAAGTAGTTCCCAGTCCAAACCTCAACTCACCCAGGGAGAACACAGAATCAAAACCACACATTCTGTAGGAAGGGTTTGAGGAGTCAAGGAGACATTCTGGCAGTGTCATCCTGGGCTTCCGTGACGAATACCATGAACTGGGCGGCTTCAGCGGCTCTGGTGATAAGCAGTTACTTCTCGTAACTCTGGAGGCTGGGAATCCCGTGAAGGTTCTGTTTTGCAGATATTCATCTTCTTGTCACGTGTCAGTGACCCATGAAGAGGAGCAAGCCCTCTGTCTCGTCATACGAGGGCACGCATGCCATCCATGAGAACTCTGCTGGTTCCTCATGTAGGACCCAAAGACGACTCCTCCTCATATCTGGTGCTGGGATCAAAATACTTATATTTAAGAGCAATGAATTCAGTCTACAGCGTATGGGTAATGTCTTTGCTAAACTGAATGTACTTAATAAATAATCAGAACTAAGAAGTAAATATTTTTACCACGAACCAAGTGTGCTAAATATTGACACACCCATCTTTATAATCAAAATAGTAAGATGGGACAGCTAGGGCTACACAGAGAAACCTTGTCTCGAAAAAAACAAACAAACAAAAATAGTAAGATGTTATTATCCCTACTTTCTAAAGTAGTAAAATTAATAGCTGCTGCTAACAAATGCTTATAACTTACTCGTGATTTATTGTTTGCATTGTTGACGCCGAAGAGCTTCACACCTCCCAGAAATTCAAGTACAGCTTTCAGCCTTGTGACGACTGTCTTTCCTCAGCTCTCTGGAAAGAGGAACCTGGTCCTAAGCATCACTGACTCAGGGGGAGTCTAGTAACACAGCCCTTGAAAGGTCTGTCCCGCGATCTCTGCCCTTTCCTGGCCATGGACAGAATGGCATTTCCAGCGGCCCGTGGTCAGTCTTTAATCCTCTAACCGTGTCGGACATTTCCACACTTACGGTGGTAACCGCGTTAAACTCCAACTTCCTTTTCTTTTAAAAATTCTATTTATTTATTTACTTACTTATTTATTTACTTACTTACTGTGTATGAGTGTTAGACACAGGTATGTGTGTTGAGCCACAGACATGCAGTACCTACAGAGGCCAGAAGAGGGCACAGGATTCCCTGGAACTGGAGTTACAGACAGTTGGGAGCCACCATGTGCATGCCAGGAATCAAACCTGGGTCCTCTGAAGGTGTAGCTAGTGCCCCTAACCACTGAGCCATAGCTCCACCCTGGTTATAATTTTCTAATACTGACCACCCACAACTCTCCTCTACATGGTTAAGTATCACATGATTCCTAATATCAGGAAGTCTTTAATCTCGGTCTAAAGCTTAGAATAAACAAAATTTAATTTTAAATAAAATAACCATTTTAGGGGGACAACTAGGGCATAAATATCAAGAGCCAGAATGCAGATTCTAAGGTTCCTTGTAGACCTTTCCTCTGCTCTGTTCCTGTGCAAAACCATGGGCAGGCAGTAGAAGCAGCTCACTATGCCTCACTTGACCTAAGAATCCAGTATCTATGATGATGTAAGGAAATGACTCCACAGGCTTGTCAGCATGGCAGTCCGTCCTGAAAACAGGAGCACATAAAGACTCCCCACGCAGTGAGGCAGACTGCGGTGTCTCCCAAGTCAGACAATGCTCATTACTGTACAGGGCTGAGTGCCGAACCAGATCTGAATCTTTTCTCCTTATGTACTTGTACATACTAAAAACACATAGTGACTTGACTAATACCCAGATGCCTCACATGCAGAGAAATACAAACGTCAGACATGTTTGCCACTGATCAGTTTCTACGCCTCTCATCCACGCACGAATGTGTTAAATGTGACCTGGATCAGATTTTTTTTTTGAATATTCATCTTTCTCATAACCACACTGGGTTCAAATGAATAAAATTTCAGTTGAACACAGCCGTTCCATTTGCAATTATATTTTAATATGTTTGTTCTGTTCTATGAATTTTAATTACTTATTCCAAACTTAGTTGCTATAATTAGCCCATCACAATTTTAAATTTCTCATCGGTTTTTCTTCTTCCTTCACACAGGCGTGTGAGAGAGATAAGTTATTAATGATTGCTGCCTGTGGAGCTCAGAATTAAATGCTGGCATTGTTGGGTGGATGACAGTTGAAAGGGTAATTGCCTTGGACACAGCCTGGCCCACCTGCTCCTGATAAATGAGGAGAATTCATTGCTGGATATCTCAGTGACCTGAGTTCTACAATTGAAACGCCAGGCTGATAGCAAGGCACTGGGATTTTAAGAACACAAGGAAAGTTGGGGAGCAGAATTTCATAAACGTCATCAGAGTTGGGAAGGAAGAACCCTGGAGCACTTGGGGGACTCCTCTCCATCCCCCCTTCTTGTCATTCAGACTTAAAGGTTCTTGATGGGAAGGATTACCTCCTTTAACCCACTCTTGATGTTTAATTGGACAGCAAACCCTGACACTTCTCCCTGTACCAATGTTCTCTTTGCCTAATTTCTCTACAGCTCCTCACCAAAGTCAGGTTCTCAGTTTCTGTTGCCTGGGTTATGTCATCGGACACCCACTGATTCACCTACCTGTGAGTTCTGCCCCTTCTGATTGTCTAGACACAATGCCACCAAGTTGATCAAGATCGTCAAATAGGGCTAGGCCTGATAGTGACACACCTATAACCCCATTTCTGGGAGGCTGAGGCAGGAGGATTGTGAGTTTGAAGCTAGCTGGGCTACAAAATGAGATTCTATCTCAAAACAAAAGAAGAAACAAAACAAAAATCACCAAAGATTCTTCAGAGCCTGCAAATGCAGTAGGTAGGGTTTTGAACTTGATAGAGCAAATTAATGTATGGATAAACATCTCTGCATATACATGCATATTCATAAACATGCTCTGGAAATAATCTTGCTCATCCTTACATTAAGCATTATGTACTTGCTATAACTGCAGATAGTCTGCTTTCTTTGATTGACCACATAAAAACAAAGTATGTCAGGGTTAGAGAGAAAGCCCAGTGGTTAAGACACTGGCTGCTCTTGCAGAAGATGTGGGTTCACGTCCCACATCCCACATGGCAGCTCACAGCCATCTGTAACTCCAGTTCCAGGTGATCCAGGGTCCTCTTCTGGCCTCCATGGACACCAGACACATACACAGTACTTATACATACATGCAGGCAAAATACTCATAAACAAAAAAATGAAAGTAAATAAAAATGTTTAGAAGAAAATACACATCCTAAAAATAATATATATAGAAAGAAAGCCCAAGAATCGGCCACTTTTCCAACTATTCATGAAAAACTAAAGGTTGGTTTTTAATATTTTTTTCCAGATTATAAGAGAAGGAAATATTTTACAACCCATACTTTGAACAAATACTCTGATTAAAATGCCATTTCCTTCTTGAATGTTATAGTGCCTTTGGGTCTAAGATATCCAGAAGAGCCCTGATATTAAAAACAAATAAAAACAAAAAAACAAGTCAAAGCCACAGTCTCTTAGCAAAAATGTTTACAACCCAAAGGGAACATCAGCATGGTAAAGCTAGCAATGGGGCCATAGTTTTCATGATGTCTTCTTAGCCATCCATGGGCTCTTGGCAAAGCTACCCTCCTATGTCAGTCAGTATGGTCTGTGCATACACTGGTCAAAAAGAGTCACTGAGTTAACCCTTCCAAGAGTCCCTCATGCTTACTCAAGCTTCTGGTGACTCCAAGACATGACCAAATATAATCTATATCATTCTGCTTGGGATGCTCAGCAAAGTAACATATATAGCATTGATTAAACAACAAACATCTATTATTTAGAGTTCTGGAGCCTGGTAAGTCTGAAATCTGGGTGCCAGTACACGGGATACCTGATAAAGACACTTCAAGAATGACCTCATGCTCTCCGTGACCTCAAAGGACTTTTCCTTGACATATCAGAGAAATGGAGATTTGGTGTCTCTTTCCCTTTTTATAAGGGCACTATTCCCATTGTGACTTATGACACTAACCCTAACTACCTCCCAAGAGCCCCACCTTCAACCACAGCCACGATGGAGAGGAATGGGGACTAGAATATTTGAATATGGGAAGAAAGAAACACAAGTATCCAGTCGGTAGAGCAGCCCTTAACTTACTTTTAGGGAAGTTAGCTTATGCACAGTGAGTTAATGTAAGTAGGTAGGTATTGCTTCCACATGGAAGGAACAAATGATTTTCTAAAGCTTTGGTTTCTATATGTTTGATGCAGACAGCATTGCTTTTGCTAAGTTAAGCTACAGGAGTTGAACAGTCTAAATACTTTATGTGTATCAAAATGTAAATGTTAAGGGAAAGACAGCACCCACTCACACTCTTCTGAAAGAAGGGAAGCAAAGCCGTGTTCTTAGTGCCTTGGAACCCAGATAAAAGACGAGCCAGCTAATCAATATAAGGACTCAGTCTCACTTGGGACAGAGATGGTCACTTGTCAACACTGATCTAAAAGGAGTCATTCAGACAAAATGTAAGTCAACATCTGCTGAATGTTTAAACAGGGAGGCTAGAATCAAGAGGTGCATAGAGTCAAGACTGTATGGTTAGGTACTGCCTCTGATGTAAAAAATTAAAATGATGTATGTTATGTTGAGGTTTGGTCTGTCGCTATGTATTGTGATGCCAAGCGCAACCTCCCAAGGCCTGCTTGCCCCAGAGAGGAGAGAGTCTGCACATAAACCCAAGAGACACTATGTGACCTTGCCCCCACGTTATTTCTGATTGGTGAATAAAGATGCCTATAGCTGGCCAGAACTGAGATAGGAGGGGCTTGGAGTTCCCACTTGGGGTCAGAGGAGACTATGTGGAGAAGGAGAAAGAGGTGGGAGAGAAGGAAGACACCATGGGTTAGGTAGGAGTCAAGAAAGCATGGCCATAAGGGCAGGTCAAGTGGAATTAAGGACAACCCAGATGAAACATAATAAATAATAACTCGGGGTTATCAATAGGAAATAAACTTTAATAGCATAGAGGGTAGATATCTACCCAACTTTAGTGCTGTTTAAAAACCCTATTATAAATAATAAAAGTTGTGTATCTTTTCTCTGGGAACTGGATGGTCATGGGGGGGGGGGGGGGGGAAGGGGAGGGGGAGGGGGAGGGGGAAGGGTAGAAAGCCCAGATTGAGATTAAATTTTTCTACAACAATGTTACAAGTTTTTAGTTAGATCAGAAAAGCCCCAGATCAGGTACTAGTAATACATCTACAACTGCTGTAGCTGGTAGTGAATAGTGTGTACTGACCGGGGGACTCTTCCAAGTACAGACTGAATATTCAGCTTCTGGGCTTGCATGGACTACCCGCCCTCCTGTCTGCTGAAGACACACCTCACATTACTAACTTCCTCTCCATGAAGCTAACCTGTCAAACCTCTTCATGAGCAAATTAGTCTCCACATTGCCTCTGAGCACACACGCCCCTGCATGTTTTTCCGAGTAAATCTATATTTATGAGACTGTGACAAAGCCACACAGAACTGACACACAGTGACAGTGCCGAGAAGTCTAATTTCCTGGGCCTCCTCGTACGTCTGCACAATCCCAAAGATATTTGATTCAGATTTTTTTAAAAACTATTGTTTGCATTTACGTCTGTGAACCACATGCATGCACAGTGCTCTTGGAGGTCACACGAGGGTGTCAGATTCCCCATTACTGGAATTATGAATGACTGTGAACCATTATACAGATGCTGGGAATCGAACTCTGGTACTATGGAAGAACTGTAAGTACTTTCAACCGCTGGACGGGCCGTCTCTCCAGCCCCTGAACTTCTGTGATCTTAATCACTTGGCCTTATCTTTTTTTTTTTTTTAATGGTTTCTTCCTTTTTCTGTTTTCTTTCTTTTTTTAAGATTTATTTATTTATTATATGTGAGAACACTGTAGCTATTTTCAACACACCAGAAGAGGGCATCAAATCTCATCACAGATGGTTGTGAGCCACCATGTGGTTGCTGGGATTTGAACTCGGGACCTTTGGGAGAACAGTCAGTGCTCTTAACCACTGAGCCATCTCTCCAGCCCCCACTTGACCATATCTTGTATAAAGGTGATATGTTTTAATAATTGCTTATTTATTCATAAACGGTCTCATTTTCTAGTATAAACTAAATTCTATCCTATTTTGACTTGTTCTTGAGATACAGTAGCAAATAGTATGAGATCTAAAATAAGAAGCTCTGAGGGATACAGAGATGGCTCAGTGGTTGAAAGCACTGGCCACTTTTACTGAGGACTCGAGTTCTCGTCCCATCACCCACAAGGCAGCTCATGACTATCTGCTACTTCAGTGCCAGGGGGGACTAGATGACCTCCTCTGGCCTCCACCAACACCGTGCACATGTGTGGTGCCCACACATACATGCAGGTAATTATACACAATAAAAATAAAAATAAAAAAGTGTAGAAGGGAACATAGAAATCAAGTATTACAAAGCCAGATTGGATTCACTTGCTCAGTGTAGGACTCAGTGTAGGTTTGTGAGAAATGGTGTATGTACAGTAGATCTTTGCCTGCTTACAACAAATGCAAAGAGATTATCGGTGTCCATAATGAAAAACTATGATGTTCACAGGGAACACAGTTATTCATCTTAATACCAGAAAAGAATTATTCACCTGTATCCACATGAAGACTATCCCTGAGAAAATGAACTTCTACCATAGCCTAAGGGTAAATAGAGCTCAATTCACCAAGTGGATTCCTTCCCAGCCTCATGCTAGACAGAGTGAATGCACAGGGGTATTAAGGAGTAGCAACATAGGGCATTTCTTTACTTTTTCTACAAACACAGACTGCCAGAGTCGCCCTCCCTGCTTACTCAGAGAATATTACTTGTCAAAAAAGACTCAGGACTGAAGGCATCACCTGCTGCGGCTGTCAGCCAGGCTGGCCCAGAAGCAACCACTTCTTATTATCAGTCATGTTTTCCCTTCCCTGAGGTTGTCAGAAACAAAGAGGGTCAATTCATGGTCACCTCTGCCAAAATTGTTTTCCCTGCCAGTCAGAGATATGAAAGTCTGAAACAACAGGATGCGTAGGCAGACATGTTTTCTTTTCTTTTCAAATTCGGTTCTCTTAAGAGAAACTACTCTTAACAAAGGGGGGGGGTAGGTGGAGAATAGAAAAGGGGGAATCATTTAATAGTACCTCAGGATGTCTCACCAGGGAGCCCATGCTGGATAACATACCACAGGCTTTTGTGTTATGATAATTAATAGAAATGGCTACAAAGAGGTAGCCACAGGAAGGTCAGAGTGGCAGCTTATATGTGCCCTTGGCATGTCACATTGGGTGGCTATCAATGTCTGGTGTTGGGGAAACTGTGTGGAGAAGCAAGGCTTGCATCTGAGACAAAGCTAGGGCACTGAATCAAGGATGCTGAACCCAGGTTACTGGCTTGAGTCTCATTTCAGGGTAGTTGGATGCAGTAGGTGATTTCCCTGAGCTCAGTTAAGAGAAAGGAGGAGGAGGATGGGGAGCAGGAGAAGGAGGATGGGGAGGAGGAGGAGGAGGAAGAGGAGGAGGAGGAGGAGGAAGAGGAGGAGGAGGAGGAAGAGGAGGAGGAGGAGGAGGAGGAGGAGGAGGAGGAGGAGGAGGAAAGAGAACGAGACTTAGGACTGATGATGTGGAGCTCCAGGGATATAGGGTATCACTAACCCTCCTTTCCCAGGGAAGATAAAGAAGATAAGAGGTGGAGAGACCTTCAGAGATACCCAAGTACTTTTCCAGAGCGGTTTTGAAGTTGTTCTACTGAAGAAACTCACAAAATGAACCATGGACTCCAACCAAGCAGAGCCCGCGTTATCTTTACTGATCTTTACGGACATTCTGGAAGTCATAAGAACTGTTTGTGGGTCTCTGGGTTTTCAGTATTCACTGAGCCCAGCTAATGGTGTCACTGACACTGTGAGCAAGAACTAAAAGAACTGTAGCATCAACAATAGTGATGATAAGCTAGACTGGAAATCGTTTGAATGTGAGGGAAACTGACGCCAGCATCCGGACATGACAGCACTGAGGGAGCAGTGGGCAGTGTGATCTGATGGAGTGAGCAACACAGTGCAGGAGGGGGTGTGTAGACGGTGGGGGAGGGAGAAGTGCAATGGGTGTTCTTCTCATGGCTAGGACCATCACTTAAGGATAAATGCAAGCTGGGCCGTGGTGGCGCATGCCTTTAATCCCAGCACTTGGGAGGCAAAGGTAGGCAGATTTCTGAGTTCGAGGCCAGCCTGGTCTACAGAATGAGTTCCAGGACAGCCAGGGCTACACAGAGAAACCCTGTCTCAAAAAAAAAAAAAAAAAAAAAAAAAAAGGATTAAGGCAGAAAAATAGCCAGGAGCTTAAGGTGGCTCCAGGAGAAAGAGTGTCTTCGAGGGAAAATGGCTGTGTGTGTGTGTGTGTCTGTCTGTCTGTTTGTCTGTCTTCATATCCAAAATGAGAAAAAAGGCAAAAGTCTACATCTCTTAAGGCATTAAGTGGTCATATAAGAATACAAACAATGTACTTCTGGTTACATAAGCCACATGTGAATTATAATCCAGGAGTTGGAGAGATGACTCCAGGGTTAAGAATGCTGTACGCTCACTCAGAGGACCTAGGTTCGATTTCCAGCATCCATGTGGCTGCTACCAAACACCTAGAAGTCAGGCTCAGGGAATCCAATGCCTTATTCTTATGTTTGCAGGTACCATGCACACACGTGTGCACACATACATGCACACACGTATGCACACACGTATGCACACACACATGCACACATGTATGCACACGGATGCACACACAGATGCACACACGTATGCACACACGTATGCACACACGTATGCACACACATGCGCACACACATGCACACACACATGCACACACGTATGCACACACATGCACACACATGCACACACATACACACATATGCACACACACATGCACACACGTATGCACACACGTATGCACACGCACGCACACATGTATGCACACACACGCACACATGTATGCACACACACATGCACACACGTATGCATACACATATGCACACACGTATGCACACACATATGCACACACATATGCACACACATGCACACACGTATGCACACACATATGCACACACGTATGCACACACGTATGCACACACAGATGCACACACAGATGCACACACATATGCACACACATATGCACACACATACACGTATGCACACACGTATGCACACACATATGCACACACACATGCACACACACATGCACACATGTATGCACACACATATGCACACACACATGCACACACGTATGCACACACACATGCACACACGTATGCACACACATATGCACACACATATGCACACATGTATGTGCAGGCAAAACACCACACACATAAAATAATGATAAGGCTGTTTTGTTTAAGAACTGTAGCTCTGGTGGGAGGGCGGGGAGTGGGGAGGTAAGTTTGTAGTATGTTGAGATGAAACTTTAAACATTTGAATCGAAAGTGTCCAGGAGAAGCATTAACAAGTACCTGAGGATCACTCTGATCCCCCCAATAGTTTAAAACTTGACTGTCAGATTTCCTGGAGGGGAAAAGTGAATGAAAATATGTTTTTTAAATGTTCTAGAAAGATCTATATAAGACAAGGTTATATTTGACGTAAAATGTCAGTAAAGAGAACGATAGCTGTACGCTCTGAGAATCAGTCGAGATGATCAGTTGAGATGATGACCCACAATTGATGATGACCCACAATCGATGACCCACAATTGATAATGACCCGCAATTGATGATGACCCACAATTGATGATGACCTACAATTGATGATGTCCCACAATTGATGATGACCCATCATTAACTGATAACCCATAATTGTTCTTTGTATCTCATTGGGAAAAAAGATTCTTCATCATCATAATAAAATCTGTAATCTTCCTCTACTGTTGTAGTCATGTGGTAACACTGACTTCAAGCATGAAGTTCACATCACAGTTAAACACAAATGAAGATGAAACAATTTTGGAGCAGAAACCACTCTCCTGAGCATTTTTTCCCTCTTACTTCTCTCATAGCAATTTAACAAATTGTTAGTGACCATCGTGTGTAAGTGATCAGAAATACCAGATGGAATCCTTCTGGTAAGACTCGAATAGTGATGGGGAATTAGCCAAAACTGGGCATTTTCTTACTGATGGCTCAATGAACTGTTACCACATAAAGCAAATAGAATCAAAATGATTTAGTTGGTAGTGACCTGGATTTCAAGACTCTTGAGTTATGAGAAATGGAAATGAACTTTGTGTAATTAATTCTAACTCCTAGAGCAAATTGGAGCCATGTAATGTCGCTCTTAAGAAAAAAAGGACATGAAACACAAATGTGAAAATACCAGACAGAATACCAATCTCACAGTGCAGATCCACGAACCTGACAAGAGATTGCTCTGTTCCTCCCTGAACAGGAGGCCCCCAGTCATGTTCTCATGATCCTTGTAAAGTGGTACAAAGAGGCTCAAATGTTTGCTGGTAGAATTAGCATGACCGTGCCCTCACCTGTACATTGGAAGAAGTAAAAAGGCCAGAAATTCTTGGCTTATGTGTGGCGTCCAGTTAGGAAGGTTGACTCACCCATTCTCCATTGACATATATCACATCCGAATGTCTGAACATGGTTAGACATCCTACCTGTCATTAACCCAACTAATATATCTTAGCTTCATGGCAGTGCCTATAGTCACAGATGTAGGGCAGTACAATTATAGGTCATTTGCAATTCTTGTCCTGAGGCCGTGACAAGTATTCTGACAGAAACAATTTAAGAGATGAAAAGTTTACCTTGGCTCATGGTTCAAGGTACAGTCCATCCCCAAAGGGAAATGAAGGTAGCCAGAGTTTGAGGCAACTAGCCATACGGCAGCCTAAACAGAACACAGAAAAGGATAAATGCTTCTGCTCACATCTCTCTCTCTACTAATGCAAGCCATGATCCCAGCCAGAAAACGGTATACCACAGTGGGTGAGTCTTCCTATCTCAGTTAATATCATCAGGATCATTCCCCAGAGGAGAGGCCTGTCTTCCAGGTGACACTACATTCTGTCCAGGTGACAGTGCTAACCATCACACAGCTCCAAAAAGTGCATGTGACTGAAAGGCACAAAGCCACCAAAACTACCCAAACTTTTTGGTGTAAAGCCACCTAACTTCCTTGCCATGGAGAAGGAGGCAAAACACTAGAGCAACAAATGCACCCAGACAGGGAAGTCCCATTCATTGCATATACCTTTCTATAAAAAAATTTTTTGATTAGTTCCTTCAGAGTTTCATACAACTCTGAATTTTTATCACATTCACTTTCCCCTTCCCACCAAAATACCTGTCAGTGAAAACCATGACCTCCGTCTCCAAACAGGAGGTCGGGGACCATGAATGTGCTTCGTTCCCTTGTGCCCCTTTCTGTGTAAATCTTGGATGGCAAGAGAGAAAAAAATCGGGGAAAGGCAAGAGTTTACATTGAGTCTCTGAGGTGATGCTATTTGACCCGAGAATGGTTTATAGAATACACCGTGTTCGACTTTGGACAGGCTACTTCTTGGCACTGTTTTCTCTTCTGTAAACGGGGGGGTGACGATGGTTGTCTGCACCATATTTAGTGATCACAGGGCATCAAGGTGGTAAGAATCTCAGATGCACAAAAGCACCCAGCTCTTCCATAAAGGTGCTTTGTGACTAGTGCAAGGTTGCAGTATCGAGGCAAGTAAGACAGTGATGCTAAATGCGATCCTGGGCAGGTAATGTCCCTGCCCTATAATATGGCTGGCAAGCTTGGGCTTAGGAAATTGTGATGATTCCAATTCCTAGATATAAGGAGAACAGTCTGATGTTTCTATTCCTGTGAGTTTCTTAAGCTAAATCTAATGGTGACAAGCTAAGACAGAAGTATTCCGTATAAAATTCTTACAGGAAAAGTGGTCACTAAGGGAGCTCTCCCAGCTGAGCAGACACAGCACATCCCAGCACTGGGAGGCAGAGGCAGGCAGATCTCTGAGTTTGAGGCATCCTGGTGTACAGAGTGTGTTCCAGAACAGCCAGGGCTATACTGAAAGATCCTGTTGCAAAAAAACAAAACAAAAACAAACAAACAAAAACAACAGAATAAACAAAAGCAAAACACAGAAAGAAGGAAGAAAGAAAGAAAAATGAATGAATAAATGAATGGATGGATAGATTAGAAGCTCTCCAAGCTCTCATTCCTTATATCTCTTTCCTGTGCACACACCAAGTCAGAATGGGCTAGCCCAAGACAGAATGGGCTAGCCCACTTCAGGCACAAGCATAAGAAACCTGGGTGTGGCGCTTGTGCTGATCGTGTGATCTGATACACCAGAATGCCTTTCAAAGTTAAGGCCAGTCTGGCAACTGGCCAGGCTTAATGACTGTATCAGCTTCCATCAGAACCTTGACCAGGAAGAACAGAGTGGAAAAAGAAATGCCATGAGCAACATTGGGACCCAGTGGGGAAGGGCCACATCTCCTCAGCCTGGAGACACTGCAGGAATGGGATGAGCAAGCCCTATCACCAGGAAGACAACCTACACTTCCCTTCAGCCAGCAGACTGCCTTCCCCATCCTTCCACACATCCACGCCCACCACACCCATTTATAAGTTTGCTCTTCCACTTCCCTTGGGCCATGCTTCTTTCTGGTCATCATAAAATGAAACCAGGCATTAATAAAAACACATTGAACATATAGAAATAAAAATTGCTATTTTAAAATAATGAAAATATTTAGAGAGTCAATACTAAAAGTGTAAAGAAAAAAAATGTTAAACACACAGACCATAATTCAAAAGATCAAAGATATTAACTCGTGATGTTAATTAAATAGTGAAGACAACTTTCACTAAGCTTAAAAGATAACTCTTCAAATTGTGCCGTTCCATGTATTTCTCAAAATGAGCAAATTTTAAACTCGGACTGTAGTAGTCTGTGAGTGCCTTTTTCCATAACAGAGGAGGACTGTATACTTTCAATGTCCTTTGGTTCTGTATAAGTAAACAAACCAGCAAACAAATAAAATGAAAAGTACCAAAAATATAATTGGCAATTCAAGGAAATTTCCAGAAGATGAGTTTCCTATGTCTCCTGTCAAGTACAAGCTCTAACTGGTTCCTTAACATGAACACTCAGTACCAACCTATGCAAGATGCAAGATCTTACTTTTGTTTCAGTAGAAATTTTTTATTAATATAAATATAAATGAGACCTAGATGGGTGATTTGGGATGGTAGGATTTTTTTAAAATGTAGAATAAAAATGATTGCTGCATTTGTAGCAGAGGATGGCCTTGTCGGACATCAACGGGAGGAGAGGCCCTTGGTCCTGTGAAGGCTTGATAGATGCCCCAGTGTAGGGGAATACCAGGGCAGTGAGGTGGGAGTGGGTGGGTCAGTGGGGGGAGCACCCTCATAGAAGCAGGGGGTGGGGGGATGGGATAGGAGGTTTTCAGAGGGGAAACCAACTGGGAAAGGGGATACTATTTGAAATGTAAATAAATAAAATATCAAATAAAAAATACATCTCCTTTGTAATTTCTGATATTCTAAGCCTTTTCTTCTTTGTTTTTCTATAAACACTTACTCATGCAATTTTATTTACATCCATGAGCCTGGGCTTTAAGCTCTAAGCACCCTTTAAAAGCACAGAAGTAAATTATCACACTCTGCTGATTCTGCACATCAAATTCCCCCTTCTGTCAATGACGTTTCCCAAGTATCTGCTTTGTACCTTAGTATTTGCAGGTGACGGCTTTATACTCAGCATTCTGAATCATTTTGTCCCATGTCTCTCATCCTATTACCGTGATTTTGCTCTCAGCATTTTCTTCCTGCAGAGATCTGGTTTATAATCGCTGCTATCTCTGACAAGGTCATTTACTCCTGAGAGTTCAAATGACCATAACTGCAAGCTGGAGACTTTCATCCTGAATGAATATACCCTTTCCCCAGTTACATCTCCAGCCAACATGGGCTGCTCTTTTTTTCTTTTCTTTTTTTAGAAACAATGTTGTTGTCTTGCTCTTTATCTTACCGCTAACGAAATCTCAACATCTCTCTTAAGCCTTGTAGAAAATTCCTCAAGGTCATTTCTTCTTCCTGTCCCTGCCATGTGACTCATGTGTTCATCATGACCATATCCTGCCATTTATTTTCATTTTGTGTCTTAAATGGCCACTAATGGCAGAGAGAGATCTAATTTTTAAAATCTCATGCGAGCTCCTCCAGATTTGGGGTCATTTTAATTCTTTGGAACATGAAAATTTCCTGCTTACACTAGGGGCAAGAATATTTTGGATAATGGTTTTGTTCAAGTCAAAAAATAGTAGAAATCCATTTTCAAAGTAAAAACACGGAAGTACCATGGTGCCCTAACTCTCTGTGCCTCTGTCCTTTACGGTAATTTTTGGGCTATAAATGGCATCAAATGTGTCTCTGAACATACTGTGCCAGGCCCAAATCATCCATGTTTACTATCCTTCATTTGATTTTACAATCAATACAACCATTACAGACTTGATTAAATAAACTCCCCTAGGTTCTATAATGTTAGTTATAGACACACAATGACTGCAACCACCCCGAGAACATTCATTATGGATGACCCTACCTATAGAAGGAGACATCGCTAGTTACCTGATGTCTTTTTTAGAGGAAATCTGTAGAGTTGTGGATATATCACTATAACCATCTGAGAAATCCATCTAATAGTATCAAACACCGTGGAGCCATTTTACACCTTGAAAATGAGAGGATGGCCTATGTAGTTTGTTCTAGTACCAGCAAGTCCAATCCTACATCAGCTATGCTAATTCCACACCAAGGAGGTTTTATTCAAATGAATAATTATGAAGCGATCACTCTGCCTACTTAGTAATATAAAATATACAAAGACAATGTTCCAATCTCTAAAAGATTTTGTAGGCTGTGGCATCAACAGTACAAAACAGTGTCATTTATAATGCATCTGCTGAAGCAAAACTATAAATTTAAGAACAAAGAAGCTCTAAAACGTGTAATGCCTGCCATTGTCTCCCTTCCCACGTAGGAACAGTGTTTCCAGGCAGTGCTGGTGAGTTATGGAGCACACAACTTACAAGTCCAATCTACTGGACTCCTACAATAATGACATGAAATTAACTAACTCCTCCTAGATTTGTGTTTGTCTCCTTGTAGCAATGTGCTGAACAGAGGAGAGATTATATGAAGAGAATTCATTGAGAAGACCTACAACAATATAAACAAGAGGAATATGTAGCTAGAAAATTATTTAGTATAAACATATTTGTGTTCATATTCAAATAGTTATTTATATGTAAACTATATAGGTGTCACTTCTGGATTACTTGAAAGTTTGTCTTCACTGGGGACTTTTAATCTCCCCAGCCAAGCATACCTGGAACAGACTAGATCTTGGTTTGAGATCTTCACATCTTGTAGGTCATCCTCTTCTTTCCTGACCCAAGTATCCACATCTTGACTTAAAAGTCTCTCTTTATTGATTATTATATCCTGTAAAGCTTTTTTCTGAAGATAATACCAAATATTTTACCCAAAATGGAGATCATTTTGTTTCCATTAAGTAAAAAAGACACATTTTTGTCTTTTTTTGGTAGAAGAGGCAAAACTAACCTGACATAAGATTTGGCAAATACAGTCTTTCTGAGTTGTTTGCTTTAATGAAAATGCAGTGGTGTAATCATAACCACCATGGCAGTGAGCACTCTAAGCTTTTTCTCTTGACTTCAGGCCAGGACTTTAACCCTTTCCTGTTCATTGTAAAAGGTCACATTAACACCATTCAAGGGTGCAGTCCATCATGGCATCAAAGTTACAGTAGCAGGAGCTTGAAACAGCTGGTCACACCACATCCACAATCGGGAACACAGGGCAGTAAAGGCATGACTGCTGCTCAGTTCCTTTTCTCCATTTTACAGTCAAGGATCTACGTCATGGAATGGTCTTTCCCACTGTAAGATGGCTCTCTACATATTGATGAACATAATCAAGGTAATCCCCCATAATTGTGAACAGAGTAGCAGCTCAGATAACTCCAGACTTTGTCAGGTTGACAATTAACAGGAGCCATCACAACTTTATCCTTGGCAACTTGTCACTGAACACGTAGATTTTAAGCCATAGTCTCCTACTCTTTGCCCCCATAGGCTTATTACCATGAAAATGCGTTCAAAACAACTCTAAAAATCCTATCGTCTTTAACAATTCCAACACTTTAGAACCCAAAGTATATTAACTGTAAGTTACAATAAAAGATCAAAAGCGGGTTACATCTTCCCAGGTTATTATAGCACTAATTAAACATTCTTAGTCAAAAGTGAAAAATTGGAACATAGGAAGTGATTGCCAGAACAAAGCAAAACCAAACTCCAGCAGGAAAAGTATTATATTCCCCTGTTCCATGCCTAGCGTCTAGGGCTTTTAACATAATCAATTAGATTCCACAAGGCTTGGAAAGCCCTGATGCCTGTAGTACACCATTTCTATTGTAAGCTGGTTTCTCTCCACATTTATAACACCCGTTGGCAAATAACCCATAATCCTGGAATCCCTCGTACACTGGGGCCTCTGCCATGATCCTGGCAACCATTCTATGCTGGGTCCTCTACTGCAACTTAGACCTTGCCATGGCTACTTCACAAAATGTCCTCAAAGGGCCTCTTTGCACAGATTTTAATCACACTGCCTGCCTATTGCCTGACTCAGATGCTCTCCGTCTTTCGTGTTTCATGTGTGCAAAACCAGTAACACATGGATGATGTAGCAACTTCTGTTGCTAGGTTACAATGTAGTCTGACTCACTTTGGCCAACATAGACTGACTCCCTTTGGCCATTGCTGTATCAGATTCTGTGTGCTGCTGACCCTCAGAAAATGCTTCCTTGGGAAGTTGTTTCCAGGGAACCCCTTCAGGTTAAAATTACTTCCTTTAAGTGAATTTAAATGAATAAGTATTCATAAGATGGAGCTTCTGGGGGATAGGATTTTATCTCAGGACACCTTCCCTATTGTCCTAGTACAGCATGGGAGAGTTCAGTGATGCTAATCTCTTTGACAATTACAGCTGCTTTCCTAGTGCCAGACTGAATGCTCCCTGTATTGAAAACACTGTCATCAACGAAAAAAACAAAATTAAAAAATAAAAACAAAACCTAGTCCACTACGTTTAAGTTTAGTTTCACTCAGTATCTCAGGATGTTGGCAAATTGAAGGCAGATTCTGGGCCAAAATAGGACACCAAATGTCCCCTATACATACATTTCTGATAGAGTCCTTATTCCGTTGGGAAATGTCATTATTCCTAGCAAATGGAGAAAGAAGCCCCAAACCAGTGGCTTAAGACCTGCAAAGTAGAACTAAGACAAAATATGGGCCCTGGTGGCTGTTAAAAGACTGGTGGGACCCACTGCTCCAGTCTTCACTGAAACATGACTGGGTCAGCATTTGCTCCAGTCTAGACTCAGGAACAGTACCTAAAACCAATGGGACAAGTGATTCATGGGAAAAATCCATCCTGGATGTTGATTCCAGGGAAGGGCGTGGAATAGGTAATAGACAAGGGCTTCTGGGCCTCAAGGTAAGCTCTCAGGACCCAGACCTCTCTCTACATACAAGGACATATTATTGGATAAAATTTAAAGGGATATTTCTTTTTGACAATATACAACTAAAAGCCAACATCAGAGTCTTGTTTGCTTCTGTTAATATGATAGAACATTGAACAAAACCAAGCTGGAGGAAGAGTGAGTTTATTTCATCTTGAAGGTTACAGTCAATCATTGAGGGAAGTCAAGGCCAGGAACTCAATACAGTAACCTAGAAGCAAGAACTAAAGCAGAGACTATGGAGGAAAGATACTTATTGGTCCATTTCAGGGTCACATTCAGATATTCATCTATATTTATTATTATAAGATGGTATTGCTCACAGTGAGTGGAGTCCTCCTAGAGCCATTAAAGATCCAGAAAATGTCCTACAGACATGCCTACAAGCTAACCTCATGGAGGTAAGTCCTCACCTGTGACTTCTTCTTCCCAGGTATGTCTAGTTGACAATCAAGACTAGCCAACACTAACCAACAACAAGACATAAATGTATCATTGTTAAACTATAACCTTTCCTTTCCTGTTTGTCCCCAAGATCTCACATGACTTTCACACTAGACAATACAGTACAACTTTAAAAGTTCCTCAGTTTTTGAAAATTCTACCAGTGAAAAGTTCAATGTCTATTTAAAATAACACAGAATCTCTTAGTTGCGGGTTCCTCTTTTTTAACAAAAAAAAAAAAAGATTAATTATTCCAAAAGGGAAGTTTAGGACATAAAAATAATCACACTTAAAACCAAAGTCCATCAATGTCACTTCAAATCTAGTAGCTCCACCTTTGCCATCTGGAATTCACCCATAGTCTTTTGGGATCCCAAGGACTCAGGTAGCCCCACCTCTCTGGCTTGGCTATCTAAAGTACAATCATTTTTTTTTTATAGACTCAGGCCAGCTCCATTAGATGTAGGTCATTGTCCTGGTGGCCACTGCACTGTTCTAGCATAACCTGGGATCTCTAATGTAATCAAAGCTGCACCTTGACCAATGGCCTCCTCCTCAACTGCTGTCCACAATTCCTTCTCTCCTTCAAAATCAGTATCATCTGGGAGACTGATATGCATTATTTCTCAAGTTCTGCTGCTAGCTGGATGTGCAGCCTTGGCCCCCTCTGGACCTCGGCTTCTGTGTTCTCACCCTGAGAAAACACATCTCAGAAATTTTCGCCTCAATAATGCTGATCTCTTAGTAAACACAGCTAATTTTTAGCTCCAACTAACCAGAAACCATAGATTTTTTTTTTTTTTTTTTTTTTTTGGTTTTGGTTTTGGTTTGTTTTTCTAGACAGGGTTTCTCTGTGTAGCACTGGCTGTCCTACAACTCACTCTGTAGACCAGGCTGGCCTCAAACTCAGAAATCCACCTGCCTCTGCCTCCCAAGTTCTGGGATTAAAGGCGTGCACCACCACTGCCTGGTGAAACCACAGATCCTTAATTCAAAATATCATATAAATGGCCCTGATAGTGTTAGTGAGGGACTTTTAGACCTCCTGTAACTTGTAAAGCCCGGACTCCACCGTCTGCATTTCTGTCAACATTATTTTATAAGTTCCCATACAAGTGCCCAGTAAGCTCTAGGCACCCAGTGTTTTTCCCACCCAAAGTTCCAAATCCTCCACTTTCTGTCAGCAAAATAGACCAAGGCATAAAAGTCACAGATTTGAGTCTATCAAAGCAACACCCCTGTGTTCTGAGAGTCAATTTCTGCTTTAGTTTTTTGTTGCTGTGATAAAAGACTAAGCCAAAGCCAACTTGGAAAGAGTCTATTTTGGGTCTTTGGGTGGGGGTCCCCACTTGGGGTTAATAATAAAGATGCAGAGGCATCTATATAGTTCAAGGCTGTTAGCCTGTTTGCTGGGGCAGTCTCTCTCGGCTAGCCTCCCAACTTAACCAGGCTTCTCTGCCATTGTGATTCTCAGTGTGGTTGTCACTGTTCCACCTCCCTGCTCCTTCCTGCCTCTCTTCTGTTTCCCTGCCTCTGTCTCTCTGCCACCCTTCTTACTCATCCAGTTGGCACTGAGTGCTATGAGACCTTTACCACAGCAGCTCTGTCTTTTCTCTTTGGGCAGATGAGAAAGCACAAATATATACATACTCTGCTAGCCTAGCACACACCCCACCTACTGGCACAGCAATTAGCAATTGAGAACACAGGGACATACCTTACAACATACGTGGGAGTGGGTTATCCCGACAAGAGTTCATTTCAGCTTACAGTTTACAGTTCATTACTGAAGAGCCAGGGCAGGAACTTGGTATAGGGACCTAGAAAGAACCAGAGGTCATGAGAAATGCTGCTTACTGGCTTGCTTCAAGTTCACATTCAATTGGCTTTTTTATACAGCTCAGGCTCAGGCCTAAGGACGATCTTATCCACAACTCGGACATCAACTATCAATCAAGAAAATCCCAAGGAAAAGCCATCCAGAGACTGCCCCATCTGGGGATACATCCCATATACAGCCATCAACTCCAGATGTTATGGTGAATGCTGGGAAGTGCTTGCTGATAGAAGCATGATAAGCTGTCTCCTGAGAGGCTCTGCCAGAGCCTGACAAATATAGAGGTGGATGCTCATAGCCAAACATTGGACTGAGTGTAGTGTCCTGGATGGAGGAGTTGGAGAAGGGACTGAAGGAGCTGAGGGGGTTTGCAGCCCCATGGTGGGAGCAACAGTGTCAACTGGCCAGACCCCCCAGAGCTCCCAGGGACTAGACCACCAACCAAAGAATACACATGGAGGGACCCATGATGCTGACCGAATATGTGGCAAAGGAGGGCCTTGTTGGACATCAGTGGGGCACTGAGAGTGTTTGATGCCCCAGTGTAGGGGAATTCTAGGCAGGGAAGACAGGATGGGAGTGGGTGGATCAGTGGGGGAGCACCCTCATAGAGGCAGGGGGAGGGGGCTGGGATAGGGGTTTCCAAAGGGAAAAACATTTGAAATGTAAATAAAGTAAATATCCAAAAATAAATACAAAAAAGAAAAAGAACCTACCCTCCCAACCCCCCTCAGACATGTCCACAGGCCAATCTGATGGAGGCAATCCTCAACCGAGTTTCCTTCTTTCCAGGTGTGTCGAGCTGACAACCAGGATTAGCCGTAACACTCAGTATTTTTCATTCACCTTGGGCTCAGTTGAACAGACTGAAAAGAAAGCTTTCAAACATATTGTATTCTAGACCCTCATATCAATGCATGGTGCTTTCTAAGTGATGTTTGCCCCCAAGAGCTTTCTTACACATTAAGCACAAAGTTATGTTCGGTCAGTGTAACAGGAGTCTCTTCCAGAAGGAATATAGCTGCATTCTGCATTTCCCTCAGCTTCCAAGAGCCTTGCCTTGCTGCTGCTTCACTGCGAGGGGCTCTTTAGAAGTACCTGCCTTCTAGAACGAATGTTTGCTACGTCACCATCAGTACCTCAACTCATGTCTGCCTCATCAGGAGCATCCTATAAAAGTCACTGTGTTGCAGTGACTATAGTCAGTCAGCTTAGAGTCTGAAGTATGAGATCCAGAAGTGGCTATTACCTTCATGACCCACCCCCAGCAACTCATTTCTGCCAGCTCTGCCGAAGTCCCAAAGGTTTCACAATTGCCCAAAACAGCACCATCAACGGGAAACAACATTCTCAAACACATAAGCCTGTGGGGATGCTTAATAAAACAGTCATGTGGATATTAATTAGGAAGGTATTCCATGGGTAGAGTTAGCAGCATCACGGATGGAGGTTCTGCTCAGCACAGAAGACCTCCAACAGGACCTGCCCAGCAATGAGAGACTGGCTTTCCCTGGATCTGTTAGAAGGAAGTAGGACATAGGCATGTGCTGTGTGGAAGACATATGTCAGGTAGAACCTCAACCCACCCAGCCTCTAGTCTCCCACTGTATAATGCCACCATTAGCTAATTTTGAGTGCCTTTTATGTTATTATATAAGTGCTCTCTCGTGCGTGTTCTCTCTCTCCCTCTTCCTTTCTCTTTTCATCAAATCTATAATAATAGATGCACATTACACTCAAAAAGTTTTCCCTTGCCCTGACTGAGATACAGTTGAGTCGGGAGAATAAAGATTTCTCCTTACACATATAATAGCACTTGCAGAATTGTATTATTGTATTGTATTCGCCTGTTCCTTTCTATCTCTCAAATCAACAACAGCTTCCTTTAAAGCAAGGCCTTCTATTTTACCTCAGTATCTCCCATGTCCATTACATTACCAAGTACACAGTAATTCTTAACAAATTAATGAACCAATCTCTTGATAATAAATTTTTCAAATTGTGGCCTTGGTAATGCATTTGCAACAAAGCAAGATAACAGAGTCCAAGGCAGTGATATGGACAGAAGCATGCTCACCACCTATCCCTGCAAACCAGTTTTCATCTTTCTCTCAATTATGATTTGAAAGATAACGCTCTCCCATACTGAAGTTTCGAGTCTCTGATCCAAACCTTGCCTTGCAACTGTTTATTATTCTTGTTAGTGGTTTTTCTAAGTGGCCTCTTTCCTGTGATAATGCTTGCAATCTGTCAGGTGCAGTGAAATTACTAGACCAGTTGAGTGTGTGTATCTCTGAGTGACTATGTGCTGGGTGTGCATAAACGCTTCATGCACCTTTCCCCGTGGCCTGGATAAGCTCTCTGAGGGATGCTCGGCACTCTTCATTTGGAGATGTTATCTGACATTTGATTGACTAGGTCATTTATGCTTTCTTATCTGGCTTGTTTGTTTGCATATTCTGCAAGCTTAGCTTGGATCAAGCTCCATGTCAAGTCCCTTTAATAATTTAGAATGTTCAGTTTGCTTCCAGCTTACTCTCTGTATGGGAGTGTATGGTTTTCCCTCATAACCACGTGATATAGTTTACATAAGTACTGAATAACCTCAAGCCTCATTCATATTTCTGAAATCACCTAACTTATTAAGATCTTCATTATCCATGAACAAGGGTAATCAGAACAGTGGATTTTCTACATACATTTCCTCTGCTCTCTTGTGAGTAGTTTGTAGGGTTTCCATACTACATTTGAAATCTGACTCTTTCTTGGGAGCTTTAAAGAATTTGTATTACATTTACTGATTGATTGATTTGTTCTTTGACAGTTGAATGTGTGTGCTTGTGCGTGCATGAGTCTGCACGTGTGTAGGTGTGTGTGTCACCATGTGGTTTTGGAGACCAGGGGATGGTTAGCAGGAGTCAGTTTTTTCCTTTCACCATCTGAGTCTTGGGGATTGAACTCAGGTCGCCAGGCTTGGTTGCAAGCCACTCTATCTGCTGAGCGGTTTCTCAGGCTCATTCTTCTGGGAAACTTCATTAGCTGTTTATGCACATAAGTGTTACTGAAAACACTAGTTTTTCTCTATGTGTGAACCACCACACCAAGTAATGGAATGATAAATTGCAGCAACTATAAATTTGATGCTCCTAGAACACAAAGCAATTTTCACAGCATCACTCGCTTGCCCTCTCTGGGCATCAGCCATACCTCCCAAGTTTATAAACGAGGTTGGCAGAAGATAGCAAGCAGAACCAGCTAAAGAAAAGCAGGGATTCTCATCCAAACATGTCATAGTAAGACTACTCATTTAGATAGAACCATGACCACAAAATTATGAAGCAATAACATCTCTAAGTCATCCTTGCTAATGAGCAGGCTAGGTGAACACATGTTATGGAGCTCATTATCAACCCAGACAAAGAGTTGCTCAGTGAGAGGAGGGTTGACAGTAGAGAAAGTCAAGATGGCTACATACAGCACATCATTCTCAATAAAAAGCACTCTGCTTTTGTTAATTCCACGACCTTGCTTTAGGCCTCAACAGATGCCTTCTCAAATGATAAATTAAACATGATGTAATATTTTATTTATCTCACACGCACACAACCTTTTGAGAAAAATAATTGTTGCTATTTTATATACCAAGAAAGTAGTGAGGAGCCAAGAGTTAAAGTAATTCATCCAGATCCCCACATTCACAATGAACAGATCTAATTTACAACTCTTGATTACCTCTTGAAAATCCACACTTGCCAATTACTGTACTCAGGACTCCAGATGAGTAAAGCCATGACTGTCTTTCCACAGAGGGTGTTTGGAAAATTATCTCACTGGAACCTAGAGTTTTGGGTCAGCTTTGAGCCTTTAAAGATTCGATGAATAAGAGTTTAGTTATTACAGAATGCTCAGAGAGAGACTTAGCCCTGAACAGTGTAAGGATGAATTCTCTAGATGTCAGTCAAGGATCCTATGTCCAGAACAGCAAACTCCAGAAAGTGCTGTCTAGGCATGGTGGATTCCTGCTAAGATGCAGACATTACAGCAAGGCACAGGGCATTCACACTGAAGCGTCTGCTTCTGGAACCCAAAGCTGAGCAGCTTTTTCTGTCACTCACTCTGCCCTGTGGAGAACTTGCTTTGTTACATAGGTTTTAATCTTCCTTTAGCTTTATGATATTTGGGGTTTCCTACTCTGAGCACTTTAACTCTAGGGGAATTGTCTTAGTTAGGGATACTATGACCATGACCAAGGCAACTCTTATAAGGACAACATTTAGTTGGGGCTGCCTTACAGGTTCAGAGGTTCAGTCTATTATCATCAGGGTGGGAACATGGCAGCATCCAGGCAGGCATGGAGCAGGAGGAGCAGAGAGTTTTACGTTTCCATCTGAAGGCTGCTAGGAAAAGACTGAGTTGCATGAACCTAGGATGAGGGTATTAAAGCCCACGCCCACAGTAACACACCTAATCCAACAAGGCCACACCTCCAAATAGTGCTACTCCCTGAACCAAGCATATATAAACCATCACAGGCATGGTGAATCCAACCAAACTTTCTCCCAAGAAGCCTTTCTTCAGAAACTTCTACACTATTAGCATTTTGTGAGAAAACAAAATATCCACAGATTAGAACTGAAAGCATTTGGTCTAAGCTAATGTCTTAGTCAGTGGTCTAAGGCACTGTGACAACTCTTATAAAGGAAAACATTTGATTGGGTTTGGCTTACAGTTTAGAGGTTTAGTCCACTGTTATCATGGGTGGGAAACATGGCAGCATCTCTTTAAGGAGAGACGGTACTGAAGAAGTAGCTGAGAGTTCTACATCCGGATCCTCAGGCAACAGGAAAAGAGAGACTCTGGCTTGGAGTGGGCTTTTTGAAACCTCAAAGCTCACCCCCAGTGACACACTTCCTCAAAGAAGGCCATACCTCCTACTCCTTTCAAATAGTGTCACTTGCTGGTGACCAGGTATTCAGATCTCTGAGCATGTGGAAGCCATTTTCATTCAAACTGCCACAGCTAAGCTCAACCCAGTGGCTACTACTTCGATGTTCTCAACTCATCGTTTTTTATGCCAGAAGTACCAAATATGATCTAATACCTGCTACCTAAAATACAACAGAAACACGGGGTTTCTATAACATCAACATTTCTGTCTCCCGACTCGACTACAGAATCAGGGGCATCCATTTGTCCAATAACATTTATTACCATCATGGGAAGAGACTTTCTCAGTGCTGAGAACAGCAGAGCCCCAAACAAAGTCACAGCCTGTGAAGAGCACGCATCCCATTAAAGGAATTAAAGGGCAGGTGAACGCTATGTCACATGGTGTGCACCATGAAAATAACTCAAATATGTAAGAAGACAGGCAGTAGGATTAGAAGGTGATGTTTTTAAAAGAGTGGTCAGGAAAAGCAGAATTTTGAGGAGAGATCTGAAGAGAGTAGATGAGAAAGGAGCATGCTTAAAGACTTGGGGGTAGCAGCAGAACCAGTGAAAGCAATGTAAGCAGGAGAGACCCTAGGGTGCAGGGCTCTCTCGCTGGTGCTCTGTGATCTTATAAATCTTTTAAAGAGGACAGCACAATTTTGCTGACTGCAACGTTGACTGTGAGTTGTGATTATGATAATTAAATTTTGATGACCAAGGAGAAAAAAGGTACCTCAGCAGCTGGGAGTAAAGACTTAAGAATCAGGTGACATATTTGAAAGAAAATAAGTCAGAAATAACCAAGCTAATGGTCCTTAATTAGTTAAACAACCACTTTGTATTGTGTTCTTTGCCAGTTACTAAAAAGGCCCTTGCTGTAACGCAGAGCTTTTGTGTCTGGCTTAGACAAGTCAGTCCTTGATGGATGTGGTGCCACATACCTAGAATGTCAGCATTTGTGAGCCTGAGGCAGAAGCATTGCAACTTTCAGGCCAGCCTGAGTCATATAGCTAAATGCTATCTCAAAAAAAAAAAAAAAAGAAAGAAAAGAAACCAACAACAACAACAAAAATTAAAAAAAACAGAAGAAATTTCTACCAATAATTATAATAAATTATTATTAATATTATTTCATATGACCGATATACTTTGGTTAGAAGGAGATAACATTCTGAAGTAATTATTTGTTGTAATGAGAAAAATGGGGTGTATAAGAATTACCTAGTGATTGACAGATATACAAGGGGCTCTCAGGACTAGAGCCATCTTATTATGTTTTAAGGAATGGAACATGTTTTCCTTTCCTTTTGTTTAAAAAAAAAAATTTTAGCTGACAAAGTAAATCAAAGTTAAAATATGCAAAGACTGTTATTCACCCCCTCTTCCCAACTTGCAAATTATCTGAGGAATCTATCTAAAGCTGCCAAAGAAATTGCCCCAAGAGCTGGTGGGAAGCTGTGCTGCTTCCTTTTCACCACCTTGACATAAACTAGGGTCACCAGAGCAGAGCGGGACCTCATCTGAAGAACTGGCTCTATCACTCTGGCCTGCGGGAGGGCCTATCCCACTGTGAGCAGTACCTCCTTGGCAGATGCTCCTGGGCTGTTGATAACCAGCATTCTGTCTTTGGTCCCTGCTTCAGTTCCTTCCTCTGGGTTCCTGCCCTGAGTTCCTCCCCTTACTTTCTTTAATGATGGACGATTACCTCAAAATGAAATATGAAATAAACCTCTTCTTGCCCAACTGGCTTTTGGCCAGTGCTGTATAGCGGCAACAAACAGATCACCAGAACAGATGTCTCTTAGTAGCTAAGAGACTCTGCCGCTCTCTCAGAAGACCAGAGTTCAGCCCATAGCACCCATGTCAGGCAGCTTCGACTCCAGGTTCAGCTAAGTCCTTTTAGCATCCACAGGCATGTGCGTGTGACATCCATATCCTCTCTCTCTCTCTCTCTCTCTCTCTCTCTCTCTCTCTCTCACACACACACACACACACACACACACAGAATAAAATTATTTTAAAAAAAGAAAGAACCTACCCTAAAATTATAATTTAGTATAATAATATATTCTTATGTCCCATTCTCCTTGGGGCTACACCAGAGAAGTTTTCCCTTGGAATATTTCATGCAGGCAGATGGAAGCTGCCATTAGAGTCATCTAAAAACTTAACTGGGCTGGGTATCCATGACACTCACCCAGATACCTGGCTACAGCTGTTGGCTTTTGGACTGTGGGTCTGCTGGAGGCTCTACCTGTGGCCTCTTAAAGGAGTGCCCTAAGGACAAGAGATCCAAGAAAAGTTCAGGCAAAGTTAGAAGTCTTATGGGTGCACTTCAGAGGTCATCATCTCTCATGGCTTTCTGCTGGCTCAGACATCTTTAAGGCCAGCCTACATGCAAAGGAAGAGGGCTTGCTTCTGTTTCTTGCTGTAAACAGCAGAATGGGCAGAAAAGGAAGGAAGGAAGGAAGGAAGGAAGGAAGGAAGGAAGGAAGGAAG
>JADRCH010000151.1:4360770-4385176 GCA_019843965.1 Rhynchomys soricoides
ACCATCTCTACTCCTGTCCAGCTACCATCTCTACTCCTGTCCAGCTAATGTACAATGGAAGTCTCTCCTATAATGAGGTGGATAGGAACAGTGGATTTAATTGGTTTCAATTTATTTCTGTGTTCTGTACACTTCCATACATACAAGCATGGCTGGTCCATCTGACGTGGCAGGCAATTTAACATCCATTGATAAAAAGTAGGTTCTTCCATGGGAAGGGACATCTCACACAAAGAGACATGAAGAAAGTATTGCATCTGTGACCATAATAAGAGGGAGAAATGGAAGAGAACCAGGTGGATATAAATCCAAGACCCGAAGGAGTGGTTAGACACTCGAAGTGGCTAGGTGGGATTTCCTTTTTGAACAGGGAACAAATTGAAGTGCAGGCACAGAGAGAAAAGAGCCTTGCAGGGGCAGAGACCAAGCACTGCAGGCTGCAGTTTGGCTCGATGCTCTGAGTTTCTGAGACATGTATTCAGATATTGGTGATTCCTAGAAGAGTGTAGATCTGGGAGAGAGAAAAGCGTTGTCTGGATAGATCAGAATACTCCCCAGTCTACACACAAAAGCAGTCCTGTGCATATCCGGGTACATGTATGCTCCAACATTTCACTAGCAAGCAAAACAATGCTTGTGGGTAGAAACGACTAGAAATAGCTTTTAATCTTTCCTATTGCACCTGGAAACAATTTTCAAAATGTCTATACTCTCAAACATTATGCTTTTATTTATTCTAAATTATACCTTTGGGTTTTCTCTTTTTCTTTTAGCAAACATATGAGCTTAATTTTTCCTCTGTTTTGATTTTTGTCTTAGATTATTTTATATTTATCAAAACTATTAAAGGAAAGTGGGGTGGCTTGTTACTTTGATAGCTCTGGCAATTTCCCACAACCAAACCTGAATCATGATTGAATTGTGATATACAGAGGGAACTGTAGTTAAATCTCCGCAATCAGTGTGTGCTCTCTGTCCGCTGAAAGCTAATCCTATCAGTTGATCAGGACTGCCCATTATTACTTTAACAATGACTATGCAGAGGTATAAAACCAAAGTTTTGGCTTTTAATTTTCAAATCTACTCATAAAACAGTAAGCCATCCTTCAAAGTGGAAGGCACAATACAACTACTCAGGCTCACTCATGATCTCTCCAGTCATGTAGATTTAAAAAAAAAAAAAAACAAAAAAAAGTCACCATCTATCTGCTTTGGAGAATGTCCCCCCTGTTATTTATACAATCTCACACAGGTAGCTACGTTCTTTTTCTCATGATTCCCCAAGGAAAGTCAAGAAGGCATTCTCTTACAAGAAAAATGGGAGGCTGGAGAGATTACTGGGCACTTAAGAGCGCTTGGTCCTCTTCCAGAGGACTGGAATTTAGTGTCTAACACCCAAGTTGGGCAGCTCACAACTGTCTGTAACTCCAGCTCCAGTGGATTTGATACCCTCTTCTGGCCTATGTGTGTATTCATGCAGAGACACAATACATCCACAAGCATTGAAAAAGAAAAGAAAAATGGAAGTGTTTAGGCCTGTTAATGTGGGCATGTGGCTCTGCAGTGCGTGTGGACATTGTCTTGAGCAAGAGCTTCTGCCGAGCAATCCACACCATTCGCACTAGCTCAGACGCACACTCACAAGAACCCTCACACTCAAGTATAACTGTTATAGGTAGAGCCAGGTGTTCCTTACAATTATTCTGAGGGAGTAAGTCTCTGGAGTATGCCGAATCTTGCCAATATGCAAACAGAAAACGAAATATAGAGGACTACAGAAGATGTGGGACCAGTTTCTAGCATCAGAGCCAGGCTTGGTGAGAAATACATGCTGGAATCAGAAAGCAAAAGAGAACACAGGTAGGAGAGAAAAGCCAAATGCATCAGCAGAAACCGGAGAGGTGTTCCATACCGGATACATGGGCCGTGTACTTATCAGCATGATAGCTGTAGAAAGTGAGGGCCTTCATTAACACACCTCGTACATGAATGCACTGATCTATGGATCTTGTTTGATTTCTCACAATATCTCATGAGAATTAAATATGGTTTGTTTTTTTTTGAGAACCCCCACCATGATATCAGCATGGAAGCTTCCTCTGCCTTTTCTTTCAACTAGACTGTATTAAATTCTTGAATCTGTCACTCAGTATCATCTTCCAAAAGCTTTGCTCACTTGAAAGACGTTACTTGTAGAACATTTTGAGCTCGTTAGAGAACTGTATAGAAAGAATACAATTCCTACATGCCCACACACTTCTTGTTGTGGCAATATGGCACATTTATTAAAATGAGGTTCCATCCATTTGCCTTCAAATTTTATGAAGTCATTGTTTTTCATAGCTGAGTAGTACTTCATTGTGTAAATGTACCACATTTTCTGTATCCATTCCTCTGTTGAGGGACACCTGGGTTGTTTTCAGCTTCTGGCTATTACAAATATGGCTGCTATGAACATAGTGGAACATGTGTCCTTATTACATGTTGGAGCATCTTCTGGGTATATGCCCAGGAGTGGAATAACTGGGTCCTCAGGTAGTACTATATCCAATTTTCTGAGGAACCGCCATATGATTTCCAGAGTGGTTGTACCATCTTACAATCCCACCAACAATGGAGGAGTGTTGCAGGGTCCCCGATGGAGGAGTTAGAGAAGGGACTGGAGGAGCTAAGGAGGTTTTCAGACCCATCTGGAGTGCAACAGAGTCAACTGGCCAGACCCCCCAACCCCAGAGCTCCTGGGGACTGGCCCACCAACCAAAGAGTACACATGGAGGGACCCATGACTCCTGCTGCATATGTGGCAGAGGAGGGCCTTGTTGGACATCAGTGGAAGGAGTGGCCCTTGGGCCTGAGGGGGTTCAATGCCCCAGTGTAGGGGAATGCCAGGGAGGGAAGGATGGAGTGGGGGGGGAGCACCCTCATAGAGGCAGGGGAGGGGGAATGGGATAGAGGGTTTCTGGAGGAGAGACTTGAAAAGGGGAAAACATTTGAAATGTAAATAAGGAAAATACCCATTAAAAAGAAAAAAGAAAAAAACTGAGGCTCAATGACTTGTTCTTGTTCCTTTATTTTATCTCTGTCCCCCTACCACATTCCTCCTTTGCTAGTCTCCCCCCCACCCCACCCCCGAGCATAGTAACTGTTCAAGGACACCATAAAAAACCGTAAAGTAGGATTGTGTCTGTCAGGGTGGGCTCTGGAACTAGGCTGCCTGGACTTGAATTCCAGCTCTGCTTACAGCTGCCATGATGTCTGGGTCCCGCTGTCTAGTTCTTACACTACAAAGGGAGGATGAAGACACCAGCCAACTCATGGGGTATTCAGCACCCAGCACACAGTAAATGTATTAGGCATCGAGTTAATTAAATTTTGATCATCCTCACTACTATTTTCTTACTCATTCTTAAATGCTCACCCCACCTCCCAGGCACAAAGCTCCAGTGACAGAAAAACAATAAAAGCCCACAGCTAACAATGGCTGAGAAATCACATCAGGCTGGACCTGAATGTTCTGTTAAGCTTGTATGCAAGGATGCTGAGAGAACCATGGGCCATGGCCAGTGCACAGCAGCAACTCGCATGTGTGGTACAGGGTGGCGCATGCTTATAGGGGTAGCAGAGTAGTTATTAACCATGTCATACCTCACCCCAAACCTCAGTCCTTTGCCTTTCCTTCCTCATAATTGGGAATTGAGCATTTTCTAAAAGCAGAAGAATTGCCAGTAAGTGAATGCTTACAGAGTCCTAGTGTGAATGAGCAGCCGTTGGTGATATCTGAAGCCAACATTCAGAGATGGGGAGACAGGGTCCAAACAGAGGTTCAAACATTGGAAAGAACTCACACCAACTCTGTCTGGAGAAATTCCAACTGTCTAACATGAGCAATATGAGGCCAGAGACCTGTGTCATAAGCAGGGGGCACACATGTGCTCAAGGTTAGCAAGGATGAAGCGGAGGGTAGAGGTAGACATGAAGCAGCATGAACCATCTGGTGGATAATAGGTGCTTTGGGATTTATTTATTGTTTTCCTCTGTCTTTATCCTTGAAACTGTTCATTTAAAAAGAAGGCCAACTAGTCTTGTCTGATGGATTATTGACATGTGAGGGCGAGGTTCTACTTACATTTTGTCCATGCCTGAACTTTTGGTCACCAGGACAGTTCCCCACAGAGAATGGAACTCAGTAAATCAGTGTTGACTGAACATGTCAGTCAGGTATTCGATGTCAGAAATGTCTGATAAATAGATCGGAGGAAAGAAATATATAACTATGTGTACCAGCACACAGATGGGCAAACACAAATGCATGCATGTGTGCATAGACATGCTGGACCTGGAGACAAATGATGGACCTCCCCTCATGTGGCTTCTGCTGCTACACAGAGGCCTCTTCACCCCTGATCCTCAGCAAAGGGGACAGAGACAGTTATAGGAACCAACTCCAGGAGAGAAATTCCCTAGTTGGGCTTCTGATTACCAGGCTAAAAGGAGATTGGAATTTGGAACTGGCTCAGCGCCTAGTCCTATGTTTTGTTCATTAGACTTTCCTTCCTCTATTGAACATTGGTCAGCCCCTCTATTGATTGCTTCCCACATCCCTTCAGGCCTCGTTTGGAGATGAAACGCATAACTCGGAGATAGGACAACAGGCTAGCCAGTGAATCTTCAGTATTGATTGAAATTTGGAAACTGTGTGAGAAAATGGATCTACCTTAGGGCATGTGTGAAACAGCTGTCACGAAAGTAACTCACTGAGCATTTTCGGATGTTTTTAAACACAGGGGGAATTTAAATATGAGGACCTGTTTGCACCAACCGGAGTTTATTACAGGTTTGTGATTTCCCGATGTACTCATGTGCCTTGGGATCAGGGTTGGTTCTGATGTCTAATCTATATTTCTGGTTTTTAATTCGGAAGATGGCAATTATAATATATTTTTCCATAAAAGTTAGCAAAAAGAAAAAAGCCCACAAGGCAATAGTTCACTAGAAAGAGCATTAGTTTCTAGCTAAAAATACAAATAAAAGACTTTAGATATTAAAAATCCCCAGAAAAGAAAGATGCTGGAGGCTTTGTGTGTGCATTCATGGTCATGCATGTGTGTGCACAGTTGTTAAGTGGAGGTCAGAGACATCTCAAGCATTGTTCCTTGGGTGCCATCTTTCTAGTTGAGATAAGATCTCGCACTGGCCTAGAACTCACCAGCTTGGCTAACTGGGCAGTCCAGCAAGCCCCGAGGATCTGCCTGCCTCTGCCTCTGCCTCTTTAATGCTAGGATAGCTAGCATGTGCCACCACGCCTGGGTTGGTTGGTTGGTTGGTTTTTTATTAATGCTTTCTGGGGGTTAAAGCTGGGTTATTGTGTTTCAAGGGAGACTCTTTGGAATCTGAGGGGTTGCTTTAATCTGCAATTGGTAGCTAACAGTCCTGATTTAAGAAGTGATGAAGAACAAGACATAAGGTCCCTGTCTTAGTTACTTACCAATGCTGTGATAAAGTACCCCAAATAACATGCCTCGCCAGGAGCCAGGGGAAGCACGTCGGGGCTCACACTTGATGAGTGATGCTGGGGCAGTCATGCCTTCAGGAGCTGGTCGGAGTGTCAACAGTCAGGAGGCAGAGATGAGTGTTAGCTCTCAGCTTGCTTTCTCCTTCCTGTTCACCCAGGACCTCAGGCCACGGAAGGGTGCATCAGCAATTAAAGAGGTCTTCCCCCTTCAGTTAACCTAACTGGAAAATCCCTTACTTGCAGACCCAGACTCTAAAAGTATGCCATTAGATTTATTTCCAGGTTGACGATCAATATTAAAAGCCACAGAACTTTATTATTTCATAATAAAAATAAAACTAGTAAAGACACTTTTAACTAAATACGTACCCCCGCCCAAAAGACAAACAATGGGGACAGCAAGCGATGTTTTGCTTTCACCACACTACCATGCTAGTATCCGATCACTGGCTAATTTCAAACAGAGGGAAGCCCCATGAGTCCATACGGTTGTTATCACTGTTTCATCCATGAAAACATTTCCTTGCCAATGCTGACCATCATTCCTTGGGTACCGCAGTAGGTGCTAGAGCCCCGCTCCCACTGAAGGCACCGGCAGAAAACCATGCTGACCCGCCTGTGGCACCGGAACCCCAAGCTCTACCTCCGACCGCGCCGCTTCCATGGGCACCTCTTTGTGGACTCCCTCATGACTCACCACACCAAGGGCCCACTTTAAATTCTGAGTGATTTCACCCAGATAATTAGTTGTGTGTCAAGACTCTACACCCAAATAAGGTCACTTTCCGCTCTAGCCTGTGACACCATTGGAGATCACTCAGAACAACTATGTCTCAAGTTTGGACCTAGTTACCGGCCAATGAGGAAAATAAATACGAACCATTTGGGAAATGTCCACAGTGAAGTCTTTTTCTCATTATGTGTTTTGTGATAAAAATAAGAAAAATAAGTGCACTCAGCGGAGGCCAAATGCAGACTAGTGTGAGGGTACTTAAATTTTCATCCCTGAGCTGGGCCCCTCTTCTTTGCCAGGTAACCCTGTCCCTAGAGCTCCAGATTTCTATGATCCTCATCCTTCCTTCAAAAAGCCATCTTGCCTTAGGTGAGAAAGCTCTTTAACAGGCTTGCCACAAGTAAACCCCCACACACACACACACTTGGTTCTACAGGAACTCAGAGTCATTCACACTCTGGAGACACCTAGGGCATTAGAAGATCAACTCTAGAAGTACCATTTGGGATTTTTGGCATAAACCATCGGGAAAAAAATCTTTGTCACTTGTGTTATTGCCAAAAAAACAAACCAGAAAGCAAAAACAAAACAAAAACAACAACAAAAAAAAAATCACTTTAATAAAGCCCAAATCCAGAGGCATAAAGTGTAAAATCCAAACACAAGAATTTGATTTCATAAAAATTAAAGATTTTGTTCAGCAAGAGATGTCACAGGAAAAGTTAACAGAGACATCTATGACAGATTTGCAAAAGACCCTGGTGATGCCTGAAACTGGTGAGGACTCACACAATTAACAAGGAAAAGGCAGAGACCCCAACATGAACAGGCAAGGAAAATAGCCAATTCTTAAAAAGATGCCATGCTAAAAGAAAGCTTAATTAACACACGAGTTTAAAATGTGTGAATGATAGCAGTAGTAGGTTGTCATTTTATACTAATGTCACGGGAGAAAAGAAGAGAGCAGACATTGTCACGGAGGCAGGAGTAAGGGAACTTAGACTCCCTCACCACGGCGGATGGGAAGGCACTGGGCAGCATTCTGGAGAACTGGCTGAAGTCACTTAAATCGAATACGTACATCTTATACTTCTCCCTTATAGATGTAACTCCTAGGCAAGTATGTCCCACGAAATGAGATGTTTTCCAGTAAGTTTGGGAAGAGACTATCAAAAAGAATCCAGGTGTTGGTCATTGAGGAATAAATAGATCAATTGCCTTTATCTATGGTTAATTCATTCCAAGGTCCCCATGGGTCCTGAGACCATGCTGGGTGGTGATTTTAAACTGGTTGGGATTTGGAATCAAACTAGGAGACATCCTTCTGAACAGAAGATTCGCTGATGCTGAAGGACTCACCCTGAATGTATATGGACCATTCCACGACCTGGGGTCCTAGACTAAATAAAGAGGAGGTTGAAACCCAGAACTCATCTCTCTTTGCTTCTTGGTTGAGGACACAATGTGATAACCCTCTGTGTCATGTTCCTGCCTCCACTTCTGCCAGAGTCCAGCCTAAGCTACAAGGTTCAGGTCCTGAAGCCACCTTTTAATGTTCAAGCAAGTGGCCCCAAATAGCTGGTGCCATCTTTATAGGGTCACAGTCCTGCTCACCCAAGCTGTGACACCATTGGTTATTTTATTAAAAGAAATTACTGAGACATCTCCATCATTTAAAAGTCCCCAACAGTTTCCCTTCCTCCCCACCCCCTCCCTCTGGGTCAACCACACCCCAACCTAATTTTGCACTACAAAGCACAATTACAGCAAGCCAAAAATAAATGTCTAGCCAGGCATGCCCTGTAGACATGAGCACATACCCAGCTGGTAGCAAATCCAGTTACATAGTTATGCAAGGTGAGAGACAGATTAAACATTTGTAAGTATAAGTCCAGTCACCAGATAGCACACCTGCTCTGTCATAATACTTTTTAAATTGCAGACAGAGACCTGTTCATTGTACCAAGCAACCATTCCTGATACGCACCTATCAATTCCTGATATATCTTTCTAAGAACTGTTTTCAAGTTTCTATTGATCAGACATAGCTTCCCTATTTTCTAAGTCTTTGTTGATCAGACATAGCTTCTCTTTTTGAGTCTCTGTTGATCAGAGACTGATCTGTTCTGTCTGCCTCAGAACAGTTATGGACTCACCGTTTTCCACAACCTCCACAGGCTGACTCAGTGTGACTGCAGCTGTTTCTCTTAAGACGTGATTACAAACGTCCCAAAATTCTCAGGATTAATGGTTTCATCTGGAGGATCAATAGAGGAAAGAGAGGAGAGGAGGATTTTACCCCTCGAAAGAATATCGAGAAAAGCATAGAGTCATCCACGCGGCATCCAAGGTCCTTGTCCTTGGACCCACAAAGTGAAACTCAATATTGCCATGAATATAAACAACAGTGAAAGCAAGGAGCGCTTGCAGCACACAGTATCTAGGTAAGAAGCATAGAGGCCACCGAATTCACCACAGGTCCTTGCCGAGTGGGAAGGGATCTCCATGGGCCTCACCACAGCGGGTCCAAACAGGGAAGAGTCCAAACAGATGCTGCATGGTCACCGCCACACTTCTATAACTGCTCTGACCACTGAACCTTCCTTGCCATGATGAACCCTCAAATAATAAGCCAGAATAAGCTTCTCCCTTAAGTTGTTTCTGTGAACTATATTGTCACAATTATGAGAAAAATAATCAATGTATGTGGGTAGTAGCAAGCCATTTGTCCGTGTGCTTTGGGCTAATGAAATAAACTTAAGGGCAAATCCTGCAGTGCCATTATAATTGGTTAGGGAGATGGCTAATTAACGAGTGGCTCTGTACACAGTATGGACACACTAAACACATGGGGTGAGGACCAGGTGAGATTTCACCATTGCTACAACACAACTTAAAACCCCAGACTTATCCAGAAAATCTTCTGCCTAATAATTTCAGAGGTCTGTAGATTAGAGTTACCTGACACCATTAAAAGGCAAAGCCACAAGCATAGGGACTGTGTGGTCTACAATGGACTAGGAAACAATTAAAAATGATTGGATTGGATATTCACTCAGCTGTCCGATGGCTCACGGTGCTCAGAGTAAAAGCTAAGTAGCACAGTGTGATGTAATAAAAAAAAATGGCATGCGAAGTTAATAACTCACATTTTACAAACCGCAGAAGCAAAAGAATCACACTGAACATGAACATAATTCTCTGTGGAATGGTAAGGAAAGGGTTAGGGATGCCAGAAACATCTCAAAGTTCCTTTCTCTAGCTGGGTGGTGGTACACACCTTTAATCCCAGTACTCAGAAGGCTGAAGCAAGGGGATCTCTGAGTTTGAGCCCAGACTGGTCTACAGTACAGCCTGATAAGTTACAATACAGCCACGGCTATAAAAAGAAACTGTCCTTTAAAAAAAAGTCCAAATAAATAAAAGTGGTTTTTTTTTTCTAATAGAAAGAGATATAAGGAGAATTTTGTGTTTGTAAACTAGGAAAATTACGTTATGTATTTGAATCTTTTGTTTGTGGCTTGGTTTGGTTTGATTGATATTTTGTTTGTTAGTTCAAGAAAGGGTCTCAGCATATAGTCCTGGCCAGCCTAGAACTCACTGTGTAGACCAAACTGGCCTTAAACTCACAGAGATCAATCTGCCTCTGGCTCCAAGGTGCCAAGATTACAGATGCAGACCCATACCTTAAATTGTAGACCTGGAATTTCCATAGGTTGTTTTGAAAATCCAGTCAGAAAATGAAAGAAGAGAAATTTGTTCCTTCTCATTCCAGCACTCAGATTATTGGCTCTAAGGTGTCTGCTGAGTTTTGCCATCCTTGGTTCTTCTGAAAATCAAAGCCAAAAGATCTATTCCCTCCCACCTGTTTATTTATTCAACCGTTTCTGGGCATCTGTTAGGAGCACACCACTTTTCAAAACAGGGTGTGGGCTACTCTTGTATAGGCCCCCAGTCTGTGGAGCTGTACTGTCTTAGTCAGGGTTTCTATTCCTGCACAAACATCATGACCAAGAAGCAAGTTGGGTAGGAAAGGGTTTATTCATCTTACTTTTCCATGCTGCTGTTCATCATCAAAGGAAGTCAGGACTGGAACTCAAGCAGGTCAGGAAGCAGGAGTTGATGCAGAAGTCTTGGAGGGATGTAACTTACTGGCTTGCTTCCTTCTCCTGGCTTGCTCAGCCTGCTTTCTTATAGAGCCCAAGACTACCAGCCCATAGATGGTACCACCCACAAGGGGCCTTCTGCCCTTGATCACTAATAGAGAAAATGCCTTACTGCTGGATCTCATGGAGGCATTTTCTCAACTGAAACTCCTTTCTCTGTGATAACTCCAGCTTGTGTCAAGTTGATACACAAATCTAGCCAGTACATGTACACAGGGAGAGAAACACAAACATTGCCTGACCCCTTTGTCTACAGTGACAATAGCATCCTGGGCCCTGAAACCTGTGCTCACAGTAGGCCTGCTCCTTACACTGAGCACAAAGCTACATGAGCATCCTCCTTTCTTTGTGGTCCCGAAAGGAGCTCAGCATTTTATCTCTCCTAAGGGTCTCTGAGAAGTACTCTGATAATCTCCCCATTTCTTGAACCATCTGGACCAGGGTGGTCCCCACCCACAGATCAGTAAAGCATGGATGTGGACCTCAGAGAGAATAGACCAACCTACTCTTCCTTGTTCTGCAAACTCACTAGGAACAACCGGTTGGAGAAGATGTGTGTGTGTGTGTGTGTGTGTGTGTGTGTGTGTGTGTGTGTGTGTGTGAGAGAGAGAGAGAGAGAGAAAGAAAGAAAGAGAGAGAGAGAAAGTGTGTATGTAAGAGAGAGGGTGTGTGTGAGTATGTGTGTGAGAGTGTGTGTGCACACGTGCACACACGCATGCACACACATGCATATGTGAGGATGTGTGAGGATGAAGCAAGTAAAGAAAGCCTGTTTCTCCCTTTTCCGGCATTGAGGCAGCCCCTGGTCGTTGAGAACCGTGAATAGGCATGAAGGCAGGAGAGTATTACCACCTCCGAGATGGCCAAGTCTGTGGATAAACTTTTGCCTGCTTAACAGTTTGCTGAAGTTCTAACTCAGGAAGGCAATTGGATTCATGTGTAAGTCTTGGTGAGCTCCGCTCAGTCGACCTAGATAATGGAGCTCATTACCTGTTGTTCAGGTCTATGTAGGATTCCTTTTCTCATCAAGGAACAGAAATTGACTGCAATAATTAGAATTGAGAGCTAAGTTAAGAAATGTAGATGCACGCGCTCAAAGTGAAATATCTTATTGTGCTGGTCAGTGGTACATGAATTATTCAACAGGCAAAAATGAGTATCATATAAGCTAGCAAAAAAAAAAAAAAAAAAAGTCCTATATATAAGATTAATTCCAGGAATGGATACTTTAATCCAAACTGAAAACTTTCCCTAACTTCCCCAACAAAAATAATTAGTTCTCTATAAGTCTTATCTTTTATAAATTATGTTTTGTGTGTTTCCCAAGATTTCCAATTATATGTGTTTTATGGTCCCAGGTAGGAAATTAAAGGATTTAGGTGTGGATACTGCTCCCTTGTCTTTTTCTAGTTTCAAGTTATAACTTTGGAAGAAAACAGTATCGACTGAAAATGAGGAGCTGACCTTGAAAGAGAGACAAAGATGAGAGTCCGACCTTCTGTGGCTGACCGACAAGATGGAGGGTCTCAAGGTCAGATTCTTCGGCAACCTCCATTCTGAGAGGGTAGGAAGAGAGAACAGAGGCATGGAGGAAGAGCCCACGAGCTGGGCAAGGAGGCCTGGGAGAGTGTATCACACCCCGCACCAAGGCATTTCACAGACTGAGATGTCAGAGGCTACGGAGAGGCATCAGGGAATGAAAAATAAGAAACCCTACTGCAGGCAACAGCTTGGTGTCACTTCTTTAAGAGATCAACCTCTGCAAAGTACAAGGGCTAAAGGGACAGAGGTGACAGCAGAGGAAGGAGCTGGCCATTTGTGCTGCTGTCAAGCCAACTCTTGACAGCAGGAAGAGACAATGATGACAATGATAACGATCAGTCCCTGGAGACTTGCCCCTGGAGAGTAACTCTGCGGTTCTGTGCTTATCACGTGTACATTAATCCAGCCAATATTGATACAGGACCCCAGCCCTTCCTCCCCAGAAGAGCCCTAATTATTTCATGTGTCTTTTTGTCTCTACCCACATTCACCATGGGTCATCAATGTTTAAATCCCAATTAGATCAACTCAAAACTCTTCCAATGACTTCAATTTTATTTACATCACTTCCAAAATTTTCCTAAGTCCCATGTGCTCTGGCCTCTCTTCTCCAGCTCCAACTTCCCTCTCTTTTGCTCCCTCAGTTCTTGCCTCATTGGTTTTGTTGTGAGTCCTTGAAGAGAACACATTCAGCCCACCAGGAACAGCATGAGCAAAGATGGGCGACAGAGATGACATGAGGCTTATAATCCAGAAAAGGAATGTATTTTTGTGATATCCCCTTACCTGATATGGTGCTGAAGCATATTGCATAAGAAGTAAGCGCATAGCTTTGAGTATTTTAGACTAAAATCCTGGCTCTACTTTTTATTATGTAAGGTTGGTAACCTACTTAACCCATTGAAACCTCACTCATAAAATAAATCAAAATGGAGAAAGACTGGAAAGTATCTTTATGTTATTGGTAATAGTAAGAGAGAGCTGAATAAAGAGATTTGTGTATATACTTTGTTGTAAAAGGTTACCCTGGGGTGGGGCCAGAGACAGGTAGATCTCTGGGAGTTTGAGCCCAGCCTGGACTATATAGGAAGACTTTGTCCCCAAACAAAAAAGAAATAAAAAAGAAAGGTTACTTCGTTACAAGAGTAATAGAAAGAGATAGCAAATCAGTAGCTACACTAACATGAAAACAAGGGCTCTACCCTCAGCAACCAGATAAACGCAAGATGGGTATCACAGCAACCTACCTGGAATCTCAGCAGCCGGGCAGAGGCAGGGAATTCCTCCAGCAAGGTGGCTAGCAAGACTATTTGAATTGGTGAGCTCTGGGTTCAAGTGAGAGACCTACACTGATATCTAAGGTAGAAAGAGATAGAGGGAAACATCCCAAACCTACCTCTGGCCTATCTACACACACATACACACAATACACATATACACATATACACACACATACACACAATACACACATACATACACATGCACGCACACATACACATACTATGAAAAATTACTATTACAATGTCTACCATGAGCTTGCACACAATTCTAGGCTGTATGCTAATTGTTGGTGAAAAGCATCTGTCCCCATGAAGCTATAATTTACCATTTTGAAGGGGCATTCAGTCTATTTTCTGTTATGATCTCAGACGCCTGAGTCTGGGAATGTTCTAAAGAGAGCATTTACTCATCGTGTAGATTTCAAGGCTGAACGTGCAAGGTCAGGAGGTCCCTGATCAGAATCTTTTGTAGACTTCCTGTTACAGGTGCATGATCAGACAGAAGACACAGGCAAAGCGAGGCCTGAGCTTTCTCTTTCTGTAATGACTTTCCTAAACATTAGTCCCTTCTGAGGGTGCTGCCTCAGTGACCTGGTCCTCCTCTGTTGTTTTACACCACCTAGGACAGAAACCAAGCTTCTAAGGACTAAGCCTTTGGGGGACAGACTCAAGTCATCTCCACGACATAGCTGGGCAGATGTATTCTTTAATATTATTTACAGTAGAAAAGTAAACTCATGATCAGTTTCCTGATAAAAGAAGGTATTACAATATTCATTCATTATTTTCTTGAGACAGGGTCTCACTGTATAGCCAAGTCTGGTCTTGAAGTTGTTACATCATCAAGGCTGTCCTTGTTTTTGTGGCGGTCCCCCTGCTTCAGTCTCCTAAATGGTAGGATGGTGGTCATTCTCCTCCATGCTTGGCTGAATTTGTTCTTATTCATAAGAAATTTACTTAATTTTCAAAGGATGGAAAGTTACTTGATAGTTGAGACTCATCCATTTCACAGAGAGTAGTGTGTAGCAGGCACGCAGCACAGAGATGGCCAGGAAAAGAGTCCACTCAGGGAGCCTACAATCTACAGGGGGTAAATGAAGAAGGACCAAGCAGGATACACTGAAGGAAGGCCTTGTCCAATGAGTGGGTGACTGGGTCCTTGGCAGGGGGACACGTGACAGAAGCTGGTTGACCAGGTATTCATGCATGAATGGTCCATATAAAATTGAAAATTTCCCTGACTAGCATACACCTGACACTGACCATCAGCAGACAGTATAGTCGCCCAGGACTGCTATGTGGAAGCCAGCCTGAGAACAAGAAAATCTGTGGTTGTTTTTCAACACTAACAGAAACACAGGACCGGAAATCATCCGCACGATGGAGCCACTCGATGAAACAGAAACGTCCTGGGCAAGATCAAAACCAACAGCAAACAAACCAAAAACAAAAAAACAAACAACAAACAAACAAAGATCAGGTCAAAGAAGGTTGTGGGAGCTGAGACTATGATATGTTAAGAAGCAGTAAATTTGAATTTCCATGTTAAGTACTATGTGGATCAATAGGGAGGCAGATTGCATGCCAGTAAAGAGTCCAGCGACCGGAGAGAAAGCAGGCACCGGGAGACAAGAAGGACTGAAGGAAAGGAAGAGTGACTGTCAAGGAAAGGGGCCCAGGGCCCTGAAAGACTTCATAGCATAAGAATACCACCAGCAGAGTCCAACCTTGTGAAGGTCGGCTTTCTAAAAGCTTGTATCTGTGCATCGTAACTGATGGAATCCCACTAAATTGCTCTGTTTTTGAAGGTGTGTTCACATGCCTTTAAGTCTAGTCATCTCCTCCCTCCTGGTGTAAATCAAAATCAGATTTTATTTTATTAAAGGCAGAATCCTACAATTACAGCTGCAGATATCCAAGGCGGTCAGAATCCTGCTGGCAGAAGCACAGACTCGTGAGGAATAATGATGGAGGAGTGTGTTTAAAAAGAAAACTTAGAATGTTCTGCTCTGGATGCAAAGTTGTTTTGTCTCGTCTTGTTCATGCTGACCTTGACATGGGTCCAGAAGAGGCAGGGTGGGTTTTTTTTTCTTGTACAGATGCCTCTGGATGGCAGTCACTAACTGGTCTACCTGCTGGCTAAAGGCAGGTCTCAAGAGTGCAGTTCTTGAAGTTGCTTTGAATAAACTGAGAGCTTCACATTTTGAGAGTTCAATAAAATTAAGGGGAGAGCCCCAAAATGGGATTTTCCTATAAAATGAAAGAATACAATCCTACGTCAACTAATACAGCTTCCTAACTCAGTCTTACCGTGACTTGAAAACGTCAGTTTCCATAGTGTTTTGAGATGTGTCTGCGTCAGTTCTGTAGTTACAAATGGACTCAAAGTTCTAGAAAGTTCTGCAAATAAACTCTGGCTGTCCTATTGGCAGTGTCAGAGCAGACTTTCTTACTTTATCACTTTAAAAAGCAGATGTCCTATTTGGCTGCCAGAGGACGGGAAATGAGGCTAAGGGTGTTTAAAGAAGGCTCTGAGGTCCATCAGTTCTCTCCTGCAGATGCATGACTTCAAACACGCTAACTCTCGTTACTTTCCAAAGGAATCATTTTCAATTAGCTGAAAGCAATCCAAATGCTGATAGGGAACATTTACCCTTAAACTCACCCACTGTTTATCTGAAACCCAAATTGAGCTACAGATCCAACCGCTCACATGCTATATGCAACATGACTGGGAAGAATGGTTCCCCTCTTAGGACCCCCTCCCTGCCCCGTAGGAACCCTGAGATTCCACACTATTACCACAGAGACATAATAGAAGTTCAAACAAATAAGTCTGTTAACATCTATAACCAAGACTTGTTTTCAGAGAGAGAGAGGGTGAGGTTTCCTGAGCTGCATTGGTGCCTAGCTACACACATACACACACACACATTCACACACACTTACATAAACATACACACATACATGCACACACACATATACACATACATACATATACACATACACACACATTTGCATATACATATACACACAGATATACACACATATACACATACACATACATACACACATATACATACATATTCACACACACATACACACATTCTCAAACACATTCACATACACATACACACAAACATACACACACACATAGACAAACACACATTCACACACACATACACACATTCTCTCACACTTTCACATACACACGCATGGACACACACACACACACACCGTATGCTCTCTCCTTTTTCATCATCATGAGGTTAAACCCCCATTGTCTACATCTCTGGTCTCTTTCGTTGGGTGGCTCATGGTACCATAGTGTCTAAAAATAAGGCCTAGATCTTGACATTTTAAAAGAAAGTAGTTAGTGGCACTAGAAGATGACAGCTCCCTCCTTGCTAACATTCTTCTCACACTAGCCAGAGAACGTGTTCGAGGCACCCTGTTCTTTACCCCCACCCGTCTATAAAGACCAATGCTGGCTTAGGTCCATGCCTTTAATCACCACTCCATCAAGATGCATTCCTGTGGGAGTTGGCAGTGAAAGGCACTGGCAATCCCTACATTTCATATACAGAACTCTTGAAAGACAGAGGGTTTAGGAGACACGGTGAGGTAACACATAATGAGCAGTCACAACTAGAGGAAATGCCAGATCATCCAAACAACCCTACAGGCCTCCCTCAGCCAGATATACTCATGTCAAATCCCAGCAAAGCAATTCCTTCTTTATTCACATGGTGGGCTAATTTGTTTTCTGAGGAGAAACCATGTCCCCTGTGAGCTAAGCCACACCCCTGAGGTAAGGAATTGGTCAATTTTCCAGAAAGGTGACAGGCACTGAATGTTTTAGTTTACACAGGCTGTCCCATCTCTGTGTGTCTAGCTCCAACAGTGGGCCGGAAACCCCAGTTCCAAGCCAAGAACTTAGTCAATGTCTGTGTAAGATTTCCTGCGTGGCAGCTGTGGAGGTGCCTCACCTGAGTGGCCCTGCAAGGGACCTTGCTAGCAGGATTTCCCTAGCTGTTTCAGTTTGAGCCCACTAAATGAAGAATTTACACGAACACAGTCTTTTGAGGGCTGTTCTCAACCCATGACTGGATGTAGTAGAAGTAATTGGAGAAGCCAGCCCTGCCCTACATTGAACCAGTAGGCTATTTTCTTCACAGAATCAGATAATAAATATTGGACTTTTTAGCTATTAAATACAGACTTTTCTAACCATCTAAATATAGGTACTTTCCTGGTACCTCAGTTCTACCAGTTCAGCATGAGAGCAGCCACACATAGATAGACAATATGTGAGTGAATGGATGTGACTGCACCACCACAAGACATTATTCACAATAGCAGGTGTCACCCTGCATCTGTCCTGTGAGCCACAGCTTGACAAGCCCTATTCTGTAAGGCCTAAGTATGATGGACTTAGCGGAGGGTCTCCTGTTAGCTGGGCTGAAAGTCTCAGATTATGCTGTTTCCTGTATTCATTCTCTCTCTCTCTCTCTCTCTCTCTCTCTCTCTCTCTCTTTCTCTCTGTCTCTCTCTCTCCCTCCCTCCCTCTTTCCCTCCCTCTCTTCCTCCTCTTTCTCCTTTCTCCTCTTTCTCTCCTCTGCTTTCTCTCCTCTCTCTCTGCTCTCTCTTCTCTCTCCCCTCTCCCCTCTTTCTCTCTCTCTCTCCATCTGATGCTCTTCTCCCCTCAGTCTTTATGACAACTTCACCCAACAAATTCCTTAGATAGCTCATCCCAAGTTGGTGTCCAATACTATTTTCAACACCACTGGCTACAATGGACCCGATGTAAATGATGAGCAAAATGAGACCCAGGAAAGATCGATTGCTGCCTTGGCCACATTTAAGAGCAAAGTGTTAGCTAAAAGTGGTGGCTTGCAGGAACAAGGACAATTCACAGGAGGAAGGAGGCACGACGCACCAGGCTCGGTAGGACTGAGATAGATTCTGACTTGGTCGTTGTCAGCTCTCTGACCTTTGGTACTTTAAACCCATCTCTGAAGAGGTTCATCCTGCCTTGTCTCCCACAGAGGACTCTGTACAGGAAGCAAATCGCTATCATTCAGGACACTGCCTGCATGTAGTACACTGTCCCTGAGAAGGAGTGTAAAATTTCACTGAACATTCTGAAGTGGAAGTTTCTGGATACGTCACACGATGTGGACTCAGGGGGCGTTTTGCTGAGGTAAGACCCGTGGGAGGGCGCGTGATTTTGGAGAGAGCACAATGGACAGTGGTGGTGTGCTTGCATAGCTAGCTAGCTCTGCAAAGCTTCGCTGGTCTAGCTTACATCATCTTTGCTGGTTTCATTTCCTTGAGAGAGGCACAGCAGAGAACTCCTCCTGGCTGATTCTGGTCGCTCCCGATCGCCCCCGGGGACTCCCGCTGATTTGTCCAGAGGGCCTGGCGGTTTCTACTGGGTTGTGCCACAGCTGCTGATTCATGTTCGCAAGCCTGTGACTACCGAATTGGACTGCTGGTATCCTGACAAATGAAGATTGGAATTGCCCCAAGGAACTCCTTCTAAACAGGCCCACATCCCCATGTCCTACTTACCATCTTTTCTCCTCTATGTTTGGACAGAGGACTAGAAGGTGGGTCGGAGTGTTTGAGAACCCTTATTAAAAGTAGGCTTTAGAAAACCAAGCTTACAACATTCAAATTGATGTATTGTAGCAAATATAAGCTTGTTCTGTGTAAAGAGCTAAAAACCAAAACCATGCACATTCCAGTCAGTGCTCCTGACTGGCCCTGTTTAGGTGGAGTATAATCTTCATGCAGCTAACACTGCAAGACTGACCTCCTCAGTGACCAGTTTGCTTTGAACTGAGCACAAAATAAAGCACCCCTTTGCAGAATCAACAGCTCTGCTTCTAATGGGAACAGATAAACTGTCACCATTGCAGAAATCAACGCTGAAAATTCATATACTGTTCAAACTAAGGCATTCTATTCTAGCTAAAATACAGATGGTCCTACTCCCAGACTCAGACCACAGACTTCTCCGTAGTCTGTTGAGACTGAAGTGAAATGGCATGAGTTACCCTAGATATGAAAAAAGGCAAGAGACGTAACTGAAATCTACTTGCTTTTTCTTTATTACAGCAGAGAGGTACCAAAGGCCACAAACAGCACAGTTCTGTGCCTGTGTGGATTTCTGAAGTCAATATTGGAGCTAGAGTTCAAGCAACAATAAAATTATCTTGTTAAGAGAATGGACTGAAAATTTCAGACAAGGATCCAAAATACAAAAGAATTATACGAAAAGTAGAAAGAAGGGTCGTTTGCTTGCTGAGTCATGAGAAGTGTGTGAAGCCAGGAAAAAGTCATTCCGTTTTATAATGAAATTATTCAAAAATGTCTACTGTCTAACTCTGCCAGACACTGTTGTAGGTGCAGGTATGTGGGCATGGCCAACTTAAAAGGATTGAGTTCTGTTTACCATAGGAAGACAGCCTAAAAGTCAATACAGAGCAATGACATTCAGACATGATAACAACTAAGAAGCAAGTGAAGCCCATGAGATGGCTCAGTGGACATATGCCCCTGCTACCAAGCCTGATCCTTAGAACCTACACAGTAGAGAAAATTAGAATGACTCCACTGACCACACACACACACACACACACACACACACACACAGATAGGTAAATAGTAGATAGATAGATAGATAGATAGATAGATAGATAGATAGATAAATTGATGATAAATGATAGATACATAGATAATAGATATATACATAGAGACATGATACATAGATAGATACATAGATGACAGACAGACAGACAGATAGATAATAGATAGATAGTAGAGACAGATGCCAAAGTAAGGTGGGCAGAAGAAAGAGAAGTTAACTTGGATGGTGTACTTAAGGAAATCCTTTAAAAAGATCTCCATAAAGCTGGAGTAAATTATAGGAAGGAGCTGGCCAGAAAATGCCTGAGGGAAGGGACCGTGTAGAAGAAACCGTAAATATGCAGACCCCGAAGCACAGCAAACTGGGACCATGGCAGGACGTTTGCAGCTCGGCAGGTAAGGGGCAAAGGAGAGCACAGATTAAAGGCACGGACTTCACAGTGCACATCTCGGACACTCGGGTGAGACGAGGAGCCAGTACAGGCTTCTAAACACCCGATGATACACAGAGACAAACACCTCAGCCCGTGTGACCTCTCTCAAGGGCTACAGGTGTCTTACCTCTCAGATCCTTAGTCCTGAGTCAGCGTTGACAAGGGTGTGTTCTCATTAGTGATCATCACGTTGAATTGAGAGGAGCACTGGAGGCCATGTTGTATTCATCCCCTCAGTCCTGAACAAAGAATAACTGTTTCATATTCGTTACTTGTGATTTCAGTGTTTAGAAAATCACCCCAAACCACATTTTTCAGATGCGTTCGTGGATACATGGATGGTCAGGTACTAAAGTTGGAGTAGGCGCCTAGCTGCTGTAGAGGCAGAATCCACCCTGGGGAGAAATTCTCCTAGCATCTACTTCAACTGCAGCCCAGCTCGGGGAGTGAAGGGAAGCTGCTACTCATAATGGTGCTGAGACAAAAGGTGGGAAGCCATCGGACCACGGGTACTCCACGTGTACAGTCACTGAAGGGATTCCAGCTGAAGCAGGGCAAACATGGCTCTGGAAGACCTTGCCCCTCCCCACTTCCTCCGACTTGCTAAAAACCATTAGACTGCATTCCTCAAGATAGTCCCCAAGGTCTATTCCCTTATGTGGCCCCTTCCCCCTCCTGAGGCTGACCACCAAGGTTCAACTCTTAAAGAAGCTATCAAAATCCCCCTTTGGGCTCACCTAATTAGCACGTCTAATTAAAATTAAACACCTCATCCTAACTCAGGGTTTCTTCCCCTTTCACCTTATAAACTTCCATTTGCAGATGGGACAGGTCTGCCTCCTCTCTATCCAGACAGAGTCCCTTGTGCCCCCTCCCTTGCTCCTTCTTCAGCCTCTATCTGCTGTCTTTGTCTCTTATTCCATGCCTTTTGTCCCTCAGGGATGAATGAATGTTCTTTGTGCTGAGAAGGTGGTCTAGGGAGTCTTGTGCAGAGCACAGGTCCCTGCCACCCTGAGCATGGTTTTTATGCCATGTTTCCTGAACAGTAGTATCATTCAGTGCTCATTAGCTCTATATGTGTCTAAAGTTTTCTGGCAGCTACTGTTTTGTTTGCTTTGTTTCTAAATCATCCTATCAGAACCAAAAATGTCTAGATCCCTCTTCCACTTAGGCATTGACCTGTAGCTCAAGCTAAATCTGTCCTTCGAGAAGCCGGAAAGCGGGTGTTTGATTTTTTCTTTCCAGAGTTATAGCCTGTTGATATACTGACCCAAGCCCAAGGCCAAGATTCAAAAATTACAGCATCCTGTTCTATACCAAGGTTTTATTTCTTGTTTACTACCAGCCTTTGGAATCTCACTGCAGTGTGATAGTTTATAGAGTTTTCTCCTCTTAAAATAAACCTCTGACCCATCATTTTTCTGACATGTTGTTGTTTGTAGTTTGTTTATTTTCCGTCTGGCAAAAGCAAAGGTGTAATAAGCCCTTCACTAAACTTCCTTTTCAAACATGAGTGATTTTCCTGTGGTTGTATCAGCTGTGGGAATAAAAAATAGACTTTCCCCACCCAAACAAGTTCCTTAATAGACTGATCCTGGTAGGCTGGATCCCTGAGATCACATTCATCTGCTACACTTACTTTGTCCTTGCATCACCAAAAACAAACAAACAAAAAACCAACTTGGCTCTTCAGGAGGGAGCCAGGACAGAGAGGAAAGGAGTAACCTGGAAAGATAAAACGAGCGAGTCGAAGTTTCCCATTTGAGTGTATTGTTTCCTCTCTATTACTCTGAAGACTGGCCAGGATGGAAACTCAGCCGGAGGAAGCTAGAATGTTCCTAACTGCTGCAGACAGGTGGGGACTTGTTAAAGACGGCAATCTTGTTGCCAGTTCAGCTTCTCAGAGAATTGTGACTACCCAGGAATCCCACGTCCAGGAGGAGCTCGGAAAGGTCATAGCTCTCCTCTAGTTAAACACAGCAAGAGATCCTTGCTAAGCTCTGTCTTGGTACTGTAGAAATGGAAGTCAACTACTTAGGAGTCTAACCATCCTTACAGTCAATTCTGTGGGGGCGGGGCCTTTTCATTAACTGACATGGCCACTTGAGACACTTTAACCCATCCCCTCATTTGAATCAAACTTCATCCCCATGGGCCAACCTTTCCAAGCATTTCCTCAAACCGTCTTCTACCAGGTTTTCTCTGTTGAGTACCACGTGCATCTGTACTCTCATCTGGCTATACATTTGCCACGGGGTCTAGCCTTGACCAGAGTGTCCACACACTCTCAAATCTGAAAGCAGAAACCTGGTTTGCCTCTGGGGTGGTTTAAATGTGAATGTGTCCCCTCCATCCCTCCACCCACCCCTGCCCCCACCCCGCCCCACCCTCCTTTGAATACCTGATCTCCAGTTGGTGGCATTGTTGGAGGAAGGATGTCACTGAAGGCAGGCTTTGAGGATTTAAAGACAACACAGCATTTCTAATTCTCACTGTGTGCTATGTTTGCAGTTCAAGGTGAGAGCTAGTTCTCTTTCTACAGTGTGTTTGGTGTAAGCCCAAGCTATTTCTGGCTCATCTTTGTAAGCCCTGCATTAACAGCAGAACAATTGGATTAGAAATGTCAACTATTATATGTTTGTTGACAAATATTAGTTCACTGTGACCAACACTAACACTTTTCAAAAAAAAAAAAAAAATAGCCATCACATTCAAAATAATCCATTGACATCTAACCATCTAACTGGGAAAGTCAAGGGAGGTCTTATGCAATTTTAAAAAAAGAAAAAAAGAACTATTCTTATTGAGGAGCTCTGAAGTCGAACATAAGTTCAATGAAAGTGTTGTTTTAATTATTTTTTATTTATTTTCTGTGTATATGTGTATGTCTGCTCATTGGTATGTGCACCACGGCAGCTATAAAAGGGCATCAGATACCTTTGGAACTGGAGTTGCAGGTCATTATGACATAATGTGAGTGCTGGAAACCGAATCCAGGTCCTCTGCAAGATTGGTGAATGCACTCAGCCTCTGCACCATCTCTCCAGCCTCAATAAAAGCATTATTTAATGACATCCACTTATGGAAGGTTTAACTTAGGGAAGGTTTCTTCATTCCCTGGCTGATCCCAACAGCAAGCAAGTTGGCAGATTATCTCCCATATGGCTTTGGATTTTCCTCTCCAACTGAATGAAGCAGATACCAACTGAGAAAAGACATTTACACTCAAATCTGTGTTGCTGGTTGCTTGTTGTTATAATCATACAATTTTATTAAACATTTAGTATATTTATAAAATACAAATAAGAAAAGAGAGAATCTTTATGCAAACATTAAGTAGAAAGTTGACAGTGACCCAAAAGATACATCTTTAAAATTCAGTTTAATTAAATCAAGTAAGATAAATGTAAATGATGAAGGAAAGTCTGGAAAAATCTGAAGTCTATCCTGTTGTTTCATAAATGCTAAAGCTCTCCAACTTATAAAGTCAGAATTAGAAATCACAGGAAACACATCTGGGGTGTGACTACTCTAAGAAGAAACTACATATAAATAATTGGCCACCATCAAAAAGACCAGCAAGTGAGCATATCTTTATAACCGTGATAATCAAATTAAAAAGATACATGTGTTCTCTATAATAAACAGACTTCTTGGTTACCTGAGTAACAAGCGATCTAATCTCAGATGCATCAAGAATGTTTCGTATGTGTGGAGCAGCCGTCAACTGTGACCACTGAAGCCCTCTGAAGGATTGATGAGTAGAAGAGTCAAATCAAATCATCAAATCAAAGGAGGATCCTAACAATCACTGTACAAACAGCAGGAATCAGATCATCCATAGATCTGGGGAGTAGGACCTGGAATGGTCTAGTCAGGGAGACATTCTGGTTATTTGGTCCAAACTAGTTGCAGTAACTGTATATGTGTATGTGTGTATATATGTATATGTGTGTATATGTTAATATGTGTATATGTGAATATATGTGTATGTGTGTATATGTTTATATGTGTTTGTGTATATGTGTATATATGTATACATGTATATATGTGTGTGTACGTGTATAGCTGTATATGTGTAGACA
>JADRCH010000151.1:4385186-4404295 GCA_019843965.1 Rhynchomys soricoides
TATATGTGTGTGTACGTGTATAGCTGTATATGTGTAGACATGTATATGTATATAATGAGTATGTATTCACTTTATTCCCTCTTCAACTACTCCCACATTCTCACACCTGCCTTCTTCCCAATCGTGTATCTGGTTTTTTTTTATGTAGACACTAAGTTAGTTGTGTCCATATATGGATGGAGTGAAGATACCAGCTGAACACAGGCAACCCAGCAGTGGCCACACCCTCAGTAAAAAAGGATTCATCCTCTATTCTATATACAATGTCTAAGGCAAGAGACACTATCTGCCCTCCGTGATGGTATGTGCTCTACTGTGCTTTAGAAAGAGGAAGGCAAGACATGTGAGGAGTCCAACTAATAGTGCATGGGACAGACAAAGCCAGTACTTCAAAGGTAGTGGAGACTGTTATTAGCAGGAGGAGAAGTAAATACTGGGAGAAAAAAAGGCATAGTGACCCCAAGAAATAATGAATATAATGTCAGATATAAGAAAAAAAGAAAGCTTTTAATATTGTTTGTTTAATAAAGGTTTCCACAAGTATTTTCTGAGCATGTGCCAGCCATGATGCTAGGTATAAGGGTCTAAACCTAAAGATACAGCCCCTGCCTCCTGGGTGCTCACACACCCTTAGAGAAGTGTCCTGAGTCAGTAGACAATACAATTATTGGATTCTTTCCATTGAGAGTCAGCCATTACTGGACTAGCCAGACCCTACCTGTAAGCCACTCTAATAAGTCCCAAATACATTACATATATGACTTCATTCCATCAGTTCTATTTCTCCAGAGAACTGTTACAAAACAGGCTCCACGACACTCACATAGTCCATAGTTCTGTCCCTATCACTCTACAGGGTGCTTCTCTGAGGAAGAGAGACTCAGGAGAACGTTCTTCACTTGGATTGGAGTTTCAGGTTTTAGTTTCTTGTATCTCTGAAGCTCACAGACTTAGCCCTGACCACATCCACAATCACCAAGAAGGAACAAGCTTCTCACTGCCACACCCAAACTGTACTTTACCCCAAGATCCTGATGGGACCTAGAGAAAGTCTTCCCTATAGCATTGGGAAGTTTTGCAAAGCAGGGAGCTATGTTGGTGTGTAAATGGGGGTTGGGGTATGTGGCAACTTGCTATTTCTCCTTCACTCACTCACACACAGAGCCCTGCCACACAGCTCTGTAGGTCTTTGTCTGTGTGAATGACTGTTCTTTGACTCTTTTTTTCTCCCTTCAAACCCTGCAGTCTTCTTCGAGTGCCTTTCCTATCTCATTTCCCACTTCTCGACCCTTTTGCAGGATGCTTCTGATGTAGAAGTAACAACCTCTTGGCTTTACAGTCCCTTCTTGGGGCCTGTGTTTGTACAACTCACTTTCAGCATCCATGACCTTTCCACTCCACCTGGCCATTCTGACTCTGCATGGAAAGAAAGAATTCAGATCTTGCAGAAGGAGAGAAAATGTTGAAGACATCTTTTGTATCATTTGAGAGTATTGCAACTCTTATTCTTTTGGGAGTCCTCATCTAAATAAATAAATAAATAATAAAAGTTAAAAATAAAACCTGTCATACAGTTTACTTTTCTTTCAGAAATTCTTTAATTTGAAGACCCAGAGTTGGAGTTAAATATGCCATTACATTTCAGAAATAATTAACAACTTTTAAAATATACTAAAAGCCCAGAGAAATACAATAAAACTTTCAGGGGCCATCAGGGAGAGGCTAAAAATTAGCAGGTGGTCTATCTGCCTGAGAAGGATCTACCTTGGATTAAAATCTATGACAGATTTGCTTTGCCAGGCAAGGCCCAGGAGAAATTCATTTTAGGAAGGTTTCCTGCTATTAATATGCTTTTCTTGTTATTATTAACCATATATAACAATCACTAGGTATTAGCCCATCCTTTTGAGCAGATCTCTGTAGAATAACGAAGATGTACTGTCTTGTAGTGATGCTATATAGACAAATAGATGATTTCTTAATTCTTAATGATGATCCTATAAGAATTCCTTTAATTATAATAATTATTAAGCTCTTTTCTGATAGTCAAAACCGAGATGAGAACACTGCCAGCCTTCAAGTGTCACCAGTTAATTGCTTCTGAGATAGCAAGCAGGCATCTACTACTCAGAGCACATTCCAAGAGGTTGTAAAACCATTAACCAATGGAGGAGTTAGAGAAAGGACTGAAGGAGCTGAGGGGGTTTGCAGCCCCATGGAGGGAGCAACAGTGTCAATTGGCCAGACCCCCCAGAGCTCCTGGAGACTGGACCACCAACCAAAGAATACACACGGAGGGACCCATGATGCTGGCCACATATGTGGCAGAGGAGGGTCTTGTTAGCCATCAGGGGGAGGAGAGGCCCTTGGGCCTGAGGTGTTAGATGCCCCAGTGTAAGGGAATGCTAGGGAAGGGAGACTGGAGTGGGTGGGTGGGTGGGGGAGCATTGGGAGAGGGGGGATGGGATGGGGGTTTCCAAAGGGGAGACCTGGAAAGGGGAAAACATTTGAAATGTAAATAAAGTACATATCCAAAAAATTTTTAAAAGGAGTAAGAAAAATAAATTGCAATATTAACTCAGGGATATTGTAAAAATCAGTTTGAAGTTTGTATGGGCTATGAGGTATTTAGATAAAAAGAAATGGTCATAGGCTATCTTCAACTAAATTGTGCAAAACTTAGAAACTTGTACCATTTAATTTGGAGACACTACTTGAAACTTAATAAATATATGTATAAAGCTTAAAAAAAAATTAACCAAAAGGGAACTAAGGATTTACTATAGGTGACAGAACAGAAGATAAGATATTGACTGGGTTTATCTATACAAAACTTCACTAATATCTTAGTCACAAAAGTTACGGTTTTTAACTCTCCGTGAACCTGTAGAGCTGGTGACAGATGAACCTGTAGAGATGGTGACACATGAACCTGTAGAGCTGGTGACAGATGAAAATCCTTAGTAGATTTTAATCCAAGGTGGACCCATCTCAGAAAAATCACCTGCTGATTTTTAGCTTCTCCCCAATGGCTCCTGACATAAAAGTTCAAACAAGAGAGAGAGAGAGAGAGAGAGAGAGAGAGAGAGAGAGAGAGAGAGAGGAGAGAGAGAGGAGTAGAACATAGAAGGTATCTATAAGCAAAACTTAAAGCTAATTAAAGGCCAGGGGTTAAACTGGAGTGAGCTGGCTCAGCAGTTAAGCACTTTCTAATCTTCCAGAGCCCAGGGAAGGTTCACAAAGCTCACACCAGCTGTTTCACAACCACCTGTAACTTACGTATGTATGATTATACACCCACACACATATGCATAATAAAAATAAATCATCTTAAAATAAAAGAGGATTGGGCTTGAGAGATGGCTCAGCAGTTAAAAGTCCTAACTTCTCTTCTAGAGGACCCAGCTTCTTTTCCCAGAACCCACAGAAAAATTCCAACACCTTCTTTTGGCTTCTACAAGTACCCAGCATGCATGTAATGCACAGACATATTTGCAAGCAAAGCAGGCATGCATATAAAATAATAAAAATAATGTTTAAAAAGATTTTAAAGTGAAAATGTAGACACCAGACAAATGTACGTATCTGTATTAGCATCACAAACCAAAACTTGTTACAGAATGAGGACAGTATACCTTTTTACTTCTTAATTAGAACAACTGGATTTTTCAATTTTTAGTATTTTTTTTTTATATATAAAAGACCATGTTTCGAAGCCTACACTAGCCTCAAACTCCCCATGCAGCCTAAACTGCCTTTAAATTTGCAGTCTCTCCTGCCTCAACCTCCAGACTGCTGGATTAATTACAGGTATGTGCCGCCACATCTGTCTTACTCTGTGATTTGTATGCCATGATTTAATGGCAGTGTCTAGTCAGGATAGTAAAATTATGCATTTTATGTACCTAATAAATAGTTTGATGCGAAAGCAATTGCAGTTTCTACATTGTTGGGAGTTGCTGTTTACTGTAAGAATACATTCTTTATAAACGTGGCTATGTTACACATTGCTTTGATGAGAGCGTTTCTTTATGTTCTTGTGTTAACGGCATTACTTTGTGCTTATTTTATATTTATTTTATATTTATTTTATATTTATTTTATATTTATTTTATATTTCTAGGGACATGATGGTAGACAAAAAGGAAATCCAAGAGACATTCATATGGGAGATCATTTGTATTGGGTCTGAAAGCCGCAGAGAGAACTCACAACTTCAACAACACATTTAGCCCCGAAACCGCTAACGACATACAGTAGTGGCTCCGGGAGTTTCTCAAAGGACATGAGAGCTCTGAAGAAGAGTGTAGTGGCTGGTGACCAGAAGTTGCTGATGATGATCACCTGAAAACCAGTCTATTCAAAAACGGGAGAAAATATTATTTATGACCAAATAGCCCTGAGGCACAGCAGTGGGAGACGCCATTCTTCAATGAACGATGATAGAGTAATTGATTCTTCACACACGCAAAATATAAAGTTATAGTTCCAAATTATATTGTAAAAGCAATTACTCAGCTCATACTGTCCTGCTTAGTTTGGTGGTTTGGTTTTGTTTTTGTGAAAAGAGATTCACAATCCTGAAAACACTTCCATAAGATCGGCTTGTAGGTCACTGTCTTTATTAATGATTGATATGATAGAGCCCAGCCCATTGTGGGTGGTGCTGCCCTGGGCTGGTGGTCCCAGATGATATAAGAAAGCAGCTAAGCAAGGTAGGAGGAGCAATCCAGTCAGCAGCAGCCCCCTCCAGTCTCTGTTCCTGATCCTGCTCCCAAGTGCATGCCTTGAGTTCCTCCTGTGACCGCCATTTATGATGGGCTACAAACTGTAAGCTGAAATCAACCCTTTTCTCCCCATGTTACTATTGGTCATGATGTTTTATCACCACAACAGATACCCCAGCTAAGACAGATATGACCTAGCTCTGGGTACTATTCTGTGTGCTTGGCATTAGCTAATACAATCTTCACAATCACCTCGGTTAAGTAGCATTGTTTCCAGTGCACATACGAATAAATGGAGGAAGGAAAAGTTAAAATTGAAAATTTAGGAAACAGACCATAATATTTTTCTGCCACACAGATAGGGAAGGATTTTTTAAGCCACATGTCACAAAACTAACTTTTTAAACATTTAAACATTTGGTAGATATAAATTATTAAAAATCAATATCTACTATTCACCAGAAAAGAGCAAAAGAAAGTAAAAAAATAAATAAATAGATTATGGCAAAAACTAGGAAAATATATTTTTTAACACATAAATGACAGTGAGTTTGAGCCCAGGATGTAAAGTAAAATCCTCTCAATCAATTAAATGCTATGAAAGCCAAGCAAAAGGCCTGGATGGGCATTTCAGGAAGATAGTGAAAGCAGGGAGGAGCTAGCAACATCTAATAGGTATTCAGCTTCACAGGGAATTGCAGAGAAAGGGTACACTTCCATCACAGTGTGGGACTCCAGACAGTTCCTGGATTGACTGAATTTAACAAATCCCAAAATAATCACCAGTAGGGTATAAACAGGTTCATAAAGTCATCTACTACAAAGCTGGTACCTTGCCAAAAGAAAATAATTGGCCTTTATTTCATAAAACTAACACATGCATCCCTCTGATGCATAGTCCCATATTTTAGTATATGTTCATGTTTCCATGTATGTACACATGTGCAGATATGCACGAAGATGTGTCTGCAGGCAAGAAGTTGATCACAGATGTATTCTGTCACTTTCATTTATTTTTTGAGGGAGAGTGATCCTCCTGTCCACCACCCCAGCACTGAATTCCTGGAGCACGTCACCATACCCAACCTTTTAGGTGGATGTTTGGGTTCTGCGCTAAGATCCTCACCTTTCTGCAGCAAGTTCCCCAGTCCCTTTCACGGGCTGATATGCAAATTTCAACTTTTAAGAGACTCTTGCATCATAAACCTATGCATAAAAGTGATCAAAACAGCATTGCTCCCTCAGTGAAGAAACTGGAAAAATTCTAGTGACAACTCTGCTGGCTGGTTTTATGTCACTTGACACAAGCTAAAGTCGTCTGAGAGGACGGAACCTCAATTGAGAAAGCACCTCCATAAGATCTAGATATAGGGCATTTTCTTAATTAGTGATGGATGTGGGAGGGGTCAGCCTATTATGGGTGGTGCCATCCCTGGGCTGATGGTCCTCAGTTCTATAAGAAAGCAGGCTGAGCAAGCCATAGGGAGAAAGTCAGTAAGCAGCACTCCTCCATGGTCTCTGCATCAGCTCCTGCCTCCAGGCTTCTGCCTGTTTGAGTTTCTGTCCTGACTTCCTTCAGTGATGAACAATGATATGGGTGTGTAAGCAGAATAAACCCTTTCCTCCCCATGGTCATGCTGTTTCATCACAGCAACAATAACCCTAACTAGAGCAGAAATAAAGGAGAATGAAGAATTGAACTGCACTAATCTGTAGTTTAGAAAAGTACACCAATAATGAAAACATGATACAACAGTGGAAACATGATACAACAGTGGAAACATGATACAACAGTGGAAACGTGATACAACAGTGGAAACGTGATACAACAGTGGAAACGTGGAAACACGATACAACAGTGAAACATGATACAACAGTGGAAACATGATACAACAGTGGAAATGTGGAAACACGATACAACAGTGGAAACATGATACAATTGAATAATGATAAATAAAAGTAAATTTGAGAAGAGGAAATTCCGTATGAATTCATACTTACAAAGCTCAAATAATACTTTTATTCATGTGGATATGTGAATTCAGACTCTTTATAGTAAGAGAAATAGAAATTTGGAATGCAAAACAGCAGTTTACCCCTAGGAAAAGCTGGCGTGAGGGATTAGTATTCACAAGCAGATAAACATAACATAAAGTGACTTACGTAGACTTCTCTGGCTCTTCAGCAAAGTAGTAATTGCAAGTGTTTCACATATGATTGGGCTTTTTGCTTTATAGACATATTAAACATTTTATATACATTAAATATAACATGTCCATATAATTTTTTAATACTGTGAGGTCTCTTCACCAATTGCACCAGAGCAAATGAATATACTCATGCAAAAGAATGAAGCTGAACTCTTCCCTCATGCACAGTCTAAGAGTTGAAGCTGTAACATCCGTAGAGCAGTGGTTCTCAACCTGTGGGTCACATATCCCCTTTGGTCAATTTGAAACAATAAAAATACACCCTGACATTTACATTGCAATTCATACCAGTAGCAATATTACAGTTACAAAGTAGCAACTAAAATAATTTTATGGTTCGGGGTCACCACAACCTGAGGGATTACGTTAAAGGTCATGGCGAGAAGAATAAGACCCCATTCCTCAAGGAATATTTCACATTTTCTCCTGTAGAAAATCATGGATGAAATGGCATTTTCCAGCACGTAGAAATGATGAATGATTTCAGGAGTCAAACATTTCCTCTTGCTTTCCCAGATGCAATGGAAGTATGAGTTGAGTAAGCGTTTTCACAAACTGGAAAATACAATCCCAATTTTAACACTAAATCGCATTAAAGAGTAAACTACAAGTAGGTTCCCCTTGGAGGTCTTCCAATTTTTACATTTATTAAATGAACCAGAGTAGCAATCTTTAGCTTGTGAGAAATAACATCATTATAATCAAAAAATGTTGTCTGGGAAACTGCATTAAATTATGAACTATGCAAATTCAAAAACAATTCTGAGCTCTCAAATGCTCTGGGTCATCAAAGCATGGTCTCTAAAACAACTGAAATTTCAAATATCTCCAAATTCATTAGTGTTGGGGCTCAGAAAACATTAACCCAAAGCTGACACTTTGATATGCGAGACCCTTTGAATTAGAGAATGCAGATTTCTAAGCTTCATTTATTCTCCTACTAGAAGTGCAGGAGAAAGCTCTGCTCTGAAATTCCTTACCCACCGGGCTCCACACAAGAAGACTGCCTTTAGTATGCTCCCTGGGGCTCCATGAACTGACAAAACGCATACACCACTTGAGGGGAGAGCTCTTTTATTTCACAGCAGTCAGCTCTTTTTCTCTTCTCCCTTACTATATGAAGACTCAACATCCATCCCCATTACTAGTCACCAGGTCGCAGTACCTTAATATTGATTTCCAGCCCCCAGAAATGTGAGAATTAAGTTTCTCTTCTTTCTTAACCTTAAAAAAAAAAAAAAAAAAAAAAAAAGTCCTACACTGAGAAGAGAGACTGAGGACGGAGGTCACATTAGGCATACTCTCTCCCCAGTTACATTGTCTGCTCTTGGCCCATTTAACTTTCAAACATAATCATTTACAAGCTATTGCCTGTTCTCCAAAATCGTATTTACTCAAAACTGCCAGTATTTCCCCCTCTAGTATAAAGAAGACTATCCACATTTCTGAATCCATTGGGTGATCAGAAAAGCACCCCCAGGAGATGCCCTGTCCATTGATAAATGGGCATACCTTTTCTCCAATTTCTCTCTATTGCCAGTGACTCTCAGAGAGCAGAGTGAAATTTTTCTCTCCCTCTATATTACTCCAAACTCTGTGTGACTAAAATGTCAATATATCCATATATGTGTACATATACATCATATACATACACATACACACATCATATACATATACGTATACATCATATACAACACATATATTATATACATCAATCATATACACCATATACATATACATCATATACACATACATACACACACATCATAGACATTGACATAGACATCATACACATCATAAACATTATATATCATATACATCAATCATATACATATATATACCATACACATGCACATCATATATATACATATACATCATATATGCATACACATCATATACATACACATATACTACATATACATCATATTCATATACATTACATATGTGCTGACAGCTCACATCCCTGGTTAAAGTATAGGCACAAGAAAGATGAGTGAGTTCATGAAACATTCAACCTGGAGCATGATGAACGAGACTCGGGATACCTAGCCCTCACAGAGTACAGGGAACTAAAACTCATCCCACTTTGTGACTGTTTGCAAAGTGCAAAGATCTTTTCAGGAGGAAACAAAAATTATGGTGCTTTCCCACAATGCCTATTGATGAAATTGGACCTAGGGTCAATACACCTAGATTGCTTAGTAAAGGATTTCTCTTGCCACACCTACTCTATTAGTCTAAACAAGCTGGTAAAAGAAAAATTTAGTGATGTCTTAAATCTAATTACAAGGGCCAGAAGATGGAGAAGAGAGGTAGGGAAGGTTGCTGAGGTGTCTTCTGACTACTGCATGCTCTGGATTGTATGCTGCATTTTTGATGTATAATTCTAGGTAGTCATGCATGGAGCCCCAACTTACAAACAACCTTTCCAGGCTCTTAACCAACACCAGTTCTGAAGCAACCCAATACTCTCTCATGGTGGTCTGTCCACGTGTCTCAAAACTCACCCTGCCTCATATAATTCTCTCTCTCTTGTCTCTACTCAGTGTAAATGTTTCTGCTCTACCTCTGCCAAGTTTCATCATGAAAATGATCCTGACTCTCCAAGTCCAGTGCTTTCTTCAGTTCCTGATAAGAACGGAGCAGTTTGTCCCAGGACCTGGTTCTCTCCTGACTAGCATCCATAACGGCTTGATTCTGGCCTCTGAGGGCACCTGCTCTCATGTGCACATACCCACACATAGTCACACAATTTAAAAGTAAAAACAAACCTTGAGTAACTAGCCCTTTAGTGATTGAGAAGTTACTCAACTGTGCTTAACAAACATTACTCTTATAAACTGAGCTCTTCCTGAAGACGTCCCTTCAACCCCTTCTTCCCACATTCCATGGGGCAATGGTCCGCAAGCGGGATGTGAAGTCACCTTTTGAAGTTTACTGATGTTCCCAGGGTGTCTCCTCTGTGTACATGAGTTGTGCACGTTAATAAAATTCAGTTTGTATTTCTCTTATGGATCTGTCCTATCTCATGAGGGATAGAAAGGGAGAAGGAGAGCTCCAGAGAAAGGACTTAGTTCTAAGTCCTTGTAGATAGCCTAAAAGAAGAGCAAAGTAAGGTATCCATTCTTAAAAATGTCCACGGTGGAGATCATGCACCTCAAGAAAACAGGCTAAGTTAATATGTAACCTAGCCTGCATGCCAGAGATAAGGGAAGTAGAACACACACACACACACACACACACACACACACACAACTTGGACTACACAAACAGTCATGGAGACACTGGATAGTGGAGGGGGACTTTGGTAAAGGTATGACCATAGTCAAGCTGCCTGGGACCCTGGGTAGGACTGGGGCTCGGTGTGCTTCCTCACCTGGTTATGGCCTTGTTTAGAGCTGGGTTTTCTAACATGGCCTAAATAAAACCAGAAGGAAAAATGACAACTTTGCCATCCTCTCTCCACTGGGCACTGGTAACATTCGATTAAACATATTCCATCAAGGTTTTATTTCAGAGTGGACGCTGAGTTTCTCTTCAGAGGATACGTTTGTACAATGAGAACAAGGAGCCCAGGCAGGGAGAGAACACGGCACTTATCACACACAGCAATGGGCTCATTTGTTAATATGCTTTTTAGATTCGTTATTAAAATTTGAACTTCTATGGTGTATCAGCTAGGCTATTTCCTTCTCAGTGTAAGACATGTTGTGTCGAAGAAAACCAGCTCTCTATAACCTATTTCTAATAAATCTAATAAATAAATGAATAGGCAAATACCAGCTACCTCTGTGATCCTCGCTGACCTACAAACCACTCACTTTGAGCCATTTTTAGATAGTTCCAGAAAGCTAAAGTAATTTTCTGGTACCATACAATCAACAAAACCAAACTATGTTAACTCAGCATACCTCCAGAACTCAGTATAATGAAACTGAACCTTTTGTCAACAGTTAAAAGTATTTCAGACTTGTGAAGGCAATCTAGTGCTAATGCCTTTGAGCTGACTTTATAATTGAGTCAATATGAGCTCTACCGAACACTGCTGTTATGACAGAAAGCTGAGCTGAAGAAAGGAATGGGATATACCGAACATGTTCTCGACCAGTTTCAACTTGGTCTGTCAGTCCTAACGGTAAACTTATCAGACTGCTGGTATTTTATTGTTGTGCAAACCACCAAGGATATTGTGCAGACAGGTAAGATATTTTAATTTTCTCCCCTCAGGTGACGACAGGACCCATCAATGTCGGGAGTGGCATGATGCCATCGTAAAGTACATTTTCCTTCGCATTCCAAGAGTGACACCATCCCTGGCTGCATTTCAATTCTTCGGAATCACAGTTACTGTTCTTGCCAAGGACAAACATGAGGGCTTGAATGGTCTTTGAAAGTCATCTCATTTGGATTTGAGTGAGAGCTAAATTATGTATCTTTTCATTGCTTGGAAGAAAGAAAGTGGATTAGAGAAGAAAGACAACTGTTTGAAACGCGTGACGCCTTTACTGGAAATTGAAGGAAGTCCATTCCAAGCAGGCGGAACTGCAGGCTGGTAAATCCCTTCTTTGTTTACTGAAAATGAATCACGATGCTTCTGAAAGGAAACAAAGAAATGGTGCCCTGCATTTGCAAACACAGGGCTTCCGGAAGCCACTTGGAGGGCTATGGGCTGTTGGTACAGTCAAGTCATGCTCTCAAAAATGCTATGGCACGGTTTCAAAAAGAGAGAGGGGTGGGAAGCCTACTCAGAGTGGGCAGAACTAAGTATACCGGTACAGAAGTTTCAGGAGAGCGGCCTTTCTCTCCATGCCCTGAGTCAGGTCACACATTTATTCCTGGGGTCAAATGGTCAACATATTCTTGCTAGTGAAGGTCAATCTCCATGGCAACATATCCAGCTCACCACTGGAAATAAAAGCTAGCAAACATTTTGCACTTCCCTCATTGGTTTAAGGTTGTGGGTAGGACCCAGAAAGCTGCCCAGGCTGTGTTGTGGGTAGGACCCAGAAAGCTGCCCAGGCTGTGTTGCATGGAGGAACCAGGCAGGGTTCCTCAGCACCACAGTGTGGAGACTCACTCGCTTGTTACTGAAAACCCACCTTGACAAATTTAAAAGTCTATAGCATCACATTCCGGTTCCTTAAGCCAATGCTCCTTTTCATCGGGTTCTAAAAATACTCAATCGAGAGAAAATGACAGAGCTAGCACAAAACTCGGGAAGACTTTTCTCTAAACTATATTCAGAAGTTGAGCTACAAGACACCACATCTTAAATGTCAGGTGAACTTGCTAAGTAATGTGTTTTAGCCAATACTTTCTCGGAAATCACTAAAAAGCAAGAACAATTCGTTTGTTCTGCCAAGATACTAATACAGGGTTGGTTGGTGTGTATTTTTAATACAAATAAAATTATATGAGAGACTTTCCTGAAACCACTAACATTTCAAAGCAGTCAGGTATTGTTTCTCCATAACCTTACACTCCAGAGTAAGTTATCTAAGCCAGAGATTTTTAGTGTTTGGAAAGAGTGTGTGTGTGTGTGTGTGTGTGTGTGTGTGTGTGTGTGCGCTACAAAGAGATGGCCCAATGCTTGAGAGCACTGGCTGCTCTTCCAGAGGACCTAGGTTTGATTCCCAGCACCCACACGGCAGCTCGCAACCATCTCTGTCTGTATCTTTCAGGGACCTGATGGCCTCTTCTGGCCTCCAGGCTGTGTTCACATGGTGCAGAGACATAGGCACACAAACACCCATCCTATTTTTATAACAACAACAATGATAATAAAAGATTCTCCCCAGACTCACACTATCAGAACCTTAGGAGCCGTGACCACACCGATGTTTTTAAAGTGCTCACTTTGGTGACTGAAACTCATTGGTCACAGGATTCAAGTTTGGTTAGGAAACTCATGACAAAACATGAAAATCAGATGAGCCTTTCAAAATTTAAAGTATATCCTGAAACACATCCTTCATGCTCAGAGCATTCAGTTATCAAAATTTAAAATTCTATACTCACAAAATATCTTTGTATCATTCTAGTTACCATAAAAAATAATATGAAAGTTTCTAAAATCACTGTGCAATATAATTAATGACACAATTTAAAGGTTTACACGTGTCACTAGTTTCATTACAACTTCAAAAGTCAAGTAATTAGAGCCTTGAACCGCATTTAGCTTTAGAGTGCTAATTTGGCCTCATGTCTTACTGAGTTTCATTAATTAACTTGTCACTACATACTTAATAAGTTCACAATTTATCTAATGTGATAAGAAAATAAATAAGCAACAGCAAACAAACCTCGCTGATGACAGCCCATGCTGCTGCATCTGCTGTGTGTTGCATTCTTAATCGTCCCTTTGAACACAGGAAACCCAGGCTTGTGTTACATCTCAGTTCCTGTTGATGAATAATGCCTCTAGACCATGCTAGCCTTCAGCAAAACCTGATACTTGCTCTTCCCATCAATCCTGGCCTCCAGCCCACCCCTGCAACACAAAACACATAGTATCTACCTTCTTGAAGCCATTATGACTTTGTTTCTGTTGTAGTCAAATCAAAACCCCAAGTTCAACTGCCTTGGTCATTCTGTGTATGTTTTAGAATGTTCTAAACCTCTGCCTATCATTTGCATCCCTGGTGTTCAAAATTATCTAAAATCTGCACACACAAGTGTGCACTGTCCACTCCACAGGGTGCTAAGTCTCTCTGAAGCAATGTCCATATTAATGGAGTAGAACTCTTACAGAGGAATCTTGGACTTGGAGCTTTCAGTGCTGAAAGCGTTTGTGGACCTTCAATAACCAATCCCAAGGAACTTCTCAGAAAAGAGGAAAGGGGATAGATAGTTGGACAACTAGAAGCAACTTTTCTGTTCTCAGAACGCATTCGTGGACAGTCAGCCCAAACTGTCATAGAAGCCAGAGTCTGTTTGCTCATATTTTCTGAATAGTTGTTGTCGGTTGAGAATCAGGCATGGAGCCTCTCCCCATGGAAATAGGGAACTGGAGCATATTCTACCCCAGGAACATTCAAGTGACCAATAGGGACCTTTCCAGAGAGCTTGGCTCTGGGAGAAACATTTCCTGCCTGAAAATCATTATCTACACAAAGGAATGCTCTGTACTCTTTGAGATAAACTTTCACATGTGAGGGTCTCTTAGAGAAGGAAAACAATCAGTTTTTGCGCATGAATTTTTCTTCTTTTCTCTTGGACCCTGTCTGAAAGAATCTTTGAGAACTCCCATTTAGTGTATAGTTTTCTCTCTTTTTTTCTTTCCTTTTCCCTTTTGCTTTTCTCTCTTTTTGTTGGTGGTGGCGGCGGTGATGAGATGATTTCTGTCATTAATTTCTTGCATGTAATACTCACTCAGGTGTGAATGCTTTTGAAACATCTTTGTTATTTCCATTCAAGTTAGCCATAAGGCACCACCTATCGACTGCTGGGTAGAAGGTTGTTTATGCTCCTTGTTGCTTTCATGGTGAGCTTCTCCTTTGTACAATAGGGCTCAAAAAGCACCAGCTCTTATAAAACGTTGAGAGGTACACTGCTGAGCTTTGGGGAGGCGTGCTCACGGACCTTCCAAGGGGTGCGCCCGCTGCGCCCATCTTTCCGGTTCTCCACCACCTTCATGGGCAAGGTTTCCTAAAGGACCGCCAGTATTCAGTCAGGGCAAGTGAATACAACACTCTCTGAGAAGCATGCCCAGGTTCTTGTACCAGAGGGTTTCCACTGTGACCATACTAATTCTCTGTGTGGGATTGATCACATATCAGGGAGAAGAAAGTGTCCTTGGGCCCAGGAGATGGCTCAGCAGGTAAGGACACTTGTTACCCCCTAAGCCCAATAAATGGAATTCCACCCCCAAGGCCCACATGGTAGAAGGAAACAGATGCCTCCCAAAATCTGATCCCTGACCCAGACTCACCCACCCCTTCGAACATACCAGAGAGAGAAAGAAAGAGAGAGAGAAAGAGAGAGAGGGAGAGAGAGAGAGGAAGACACTTATAAAATTTGGTTAGAAAAGTACCTCTTTTTAGTCCTGGAGTGTGCAGCAACACACCAGTGCCTGGCACTGAGGAAATGCTCAGAAAATATTTGCTGAATCATGCTGCAAACAAATTCCATGAACCAAATGGTGGGTGGGGAAAAGATCCTTAAGTAATAGACTTTCATATTTCATATTTGTAGCAAAGGGCTCTCCTCTCTACTACTTAACTGCTAATTATATTTCGTCTCAGAGTGCCATTACTTTCCTGTGTATTTATCAATCCTTTAAATTTTAAATTTAATGAGGTTTTCTTATATATTTGTTTAGTAGTGTGTGCCCACCTTTCTGTCTGACTGTCCATCTGTCTGTCTGCATGTGTCATGGTCAATGTGTGGAGGTGAGGAGATATCTTGTGGGACTTGGTTCTCCCTCACCACCACATGGATTCTTCATGTGGAACTCCAGTCCTCAGTTACAGCTTCATCACCTGTATCTGAGCTATTGCACAGGCCCAGCCCTTTCCTTGTTTGTATAATTTCTCACATCCATTTTGCTGAGAGGAGCTGCATAGATATGAGCTAGCCCAGTGTACCAAGCGCCAGCCATGTTTTCAATGAGACCCTGTCTCAAAGTACAGCATCTATAGCAGCGTGCTGCTTCAATCCCAGGGAAGAAAACAAAACAAAAACAGCAACAACAACAACAAAACAACAACAAAGAATGCTGTTTGCCATTAGATAGATTTTTAACTCTCCCATTTTGAGTTCTAAAAGTCACATTTTAAGAATGTATGATTCTGTTAGCACCATATATAAAGTGTGTCCAGTGGAAGATGGGACTCTTAGCCAGTTGGTGCAGTTCTCCACCGTTGAAAAAACTGACCATGAATCCTTTCCATGAGCGTTTCTCTTAATATACAGTATTCTTTGTCTCCCTCAAAAGCTGTGGGTAACCAGATATTTAAAATATAAACTAAAGATGCAAATGCCCTTCATGAAAAATAGAAATTTCGACACCGGCTGCCACCTGAAGCTTCCTAACACCCAGCCCAGCATTCCCTTCCAGACAAACTCAGGTATTTTATGCTGCAGAGGAGGAGAGAGATTATTCCTCATTATTATCGTCACCTCATGAAAACCTTCTACTCCACGTCTACCTGTGACCCCCGCCCCCCTTTTTCATAGTCTACCCCCTCTTCTGTGTGGTCTTCCCTCACCTAGCCAACTGGTTCAAGAGTCTCCTCTTCTGCCACGCTGATCTAATGCAATTATTTTTTCTTAAAACTGGCTCTTTTTTTAATGGTTTAATTGTTTGAGGACTTCACACAAACGTACATTGTGTTTCGGTTAAACCCACCTCCCATTCCGTCTTCTCAGTTCCTCCCCTTTCCCTCCTAACTTCATGTGCTCTGTCTATAAACCCACTGAGTCTACCCAGGATTGCCTGTATATGCACGCGTGTAGGACCATCTACAGAGTAAGAGTGAGCCTCAGAAGCCCTGAGGAAATGGACTCTCCCACCCCCAGAAGCCAGTATTTGCCAGTGGCTCCCTGATGGCATAAATATTTTCCAGCCTGTTTTAATAAACGTTCAACCTCTCCTCTAGCCCACCAACCCAGCAGAGGTAGTGGGAAAATGGACCTGTTCAGCAATAGTTCTTTGTGGGGCAAGCTTGATCTTCTTTGGCAGCAAACACCAAATACGACTCAGCAGCTGCAGACCAGTCCTTTTGGCCAACAGACACCAGACATGAACCCACAGCTGTAGTTGAGTCCGGAAGAAATCACAAGGCTTGCCAACCAGCCAGAGGCAAGGCAGCTGAAGCAGCAAGTTGCCACAGGAACCTCATGAGCGGTTCCTTGGCAAGCTTCTGTCCATGTCTGAGTTACCACAAGTTGAGCTCAACAATGCTATGCAAGGCAGACAAAACCAAACCAACGCTCAATTCTCATCTCCCACTGTCATAGGGTCACATTTCTACTCCTTCATCAAGGGTCCTTTCACACGTCTGCTTTAGCAAGACATCATTTGACATAACGGACTTTCCAAAGAAACTAGAAGTTTCCACTTCAGCTCCCCAGCTAGAGGTAAAGCTTCACAAGCCCTCCCCTAGCCATACCTGGATTTTAATTTGCTCGACCTTGTGCAAGCAGCTACAGCTACCATGAGTCTGTGTGTGACACAGCTCTACAGTATCCACCCAATATTTCACTACAGGCTATACCTACCTCTTACAATCTCTCTGCCCCTTCTTCCATGACAACCCCTGGAACTTATACGTGTTGCCTTTATTGGAATTTCTTGTTTGTGCACTCCCAGGTCAAGAGGAAAGGCACAGTATCTTTACACAGTGTCTTGGGCATTGTCAGTCATTGGAAAGTATTTAGTGAGCAAGTCTGCTTCCTCCTGCAGCTGTAATGAAAGCCACAGGCCTGAAATTGGTTTTACTAAGTTAAAGTTGAGGTGTTAGCAGGGCTGTACACTCTGGACCCTCCAGAAGAAATCTACTCCTTGCCATTTTCAGTGTCTGGAGCTGTATTTCTTGGCTCACAACCCCTCTCTCCATCTCCAGCGTTTGCAAGGAACTCTTCAGATCTCTCTCTCTCTCTCTCTCTCTCTCTCTCTCTCTCTCCCCCTCTCAAGTCTCCCCTACCTCTCCCTTTGGTCATGTGATTACATCATTGTCCTCTTACTGGAACATTTGGCCTTACACTTGACCGAATCCACTTTACTTGGTGATAAATAAAACATCTGATATTTGGTGGTCCGTAAAGAATAAAGGCCTGCACATACCTAAGAGAAATCAGCTCATGGGAAGAAGAGTTCATTTGACTCATGGTGCAGAATCATGGTGCCATGTGGTGAGACTGGCTTAGCATCAGGAATGGCCAGGAAGCTGACAAGTGGGATTGCAGGGCCTGCCTCCTCACTTTCCCGTTTCTATTCTATTGCTAGTGTGTTGATATCCGGATGGGTCTTGTCTCCCCAGCTAACTCCTCTGCAAAGGGCCTTGCAGGCATGCCCAGAGTCGCTCTTCTCGGGAGGTTCCAAATCCAGCCCAGTTGACACTAAGATTAACCATCACCTTCCTTATCTAACAAGGCTGTCAGCTCCTCGGACCTCACTGCCCAGGATTTTCTCTGTCACAGTTACTCTTTCTACTTCATATTCTTGGCTCATGTCTTCCTCTGGTGACGAGCCTCTTACAAGCAGCTCGAGGGAAAGGATGAGATCTGGTTCATCTTTGGTTCTCTTACCCAAAGCCAGGGACATAGTTTGTGCTTAGCAAATGCACGAGGAATTCAACAAAATCTTCTCAGAGAAGCCTTTCTTCAGAAACTTCCACACAAACTATTAGCATTTTGTGAGAAAACAAAATATCCACAGATTAGAACTGCAATTTTTTATCCTGGTGAATACTGATACAGTACCTCAACCTACTAAAATGGCATAGGCTACCCTGAAATAAACCTGAACATAGCAGACCATAAACACAAGAAGTAGATGGATGCTTTTAAATCGCTCAACGTTTTACTTTCAATAGAAATAAACATTTAAGCATTTAAGTAGTATTGAGTCTGCATTTTTCAAGACTTAAGAAAAATGGAAGCTTATATTTTAAGCAGTTTTAAGTAGAAACCAAGAACATTAAAGTTCATTTTAAAATAGCTCATAAGAACTTTCTGTGTCCTTGAAATATTTGTGTATGCTTTAACGTTATTGAGATTTGGTCTGAATTACATCTAAAATTTCTGTATCATTAAGAAGGCATTGAAAAGAGATTTTGAAAAGAGGTAGCAAAGACTTAAACTAGAAAAAGGAAGTCTGAGGAAAGATGTGACTTAATTTGTTCAATTATACAAGAATTAGAGGAAGTGTTAGTGAAGGGATAAAAGTGAGAGGTGGAAAGCCGTTATCTCAAAACATCTGGAGACAAGCGACAGTCACATCCCAATAGGATGAAAGCATGTCGGAATGTGATCTTAGTGATAATCTTCAGAGAGGGAGGGAGCTGGGGAGAGAGAGGGAGCCGGGGAGAGGGAGGGAGCCGGGGAGAGGGAGGGAGCCGGGGAGAGGAAGGGAGGGAGGGAGCCACAGAGGGGGGGGGACCTCAGAGAGGGAGAGAGTCAGGGAGAGGGAGGGAGCCAGGGAGAGAGAGAGAGGGAGGGAGCCACAGAG